>JARYGA010061001.1:38959-74634 GCA_030545235.1 Helianthus tuberosus
GGAAGAAGGAGTGTATATTTGCGAGCAAGGTGTGTATTTTAATGCTTTGGGGTGGTGGAAAGAGAACCAGTTGAAGTACAAAATTTTATCAAAAATGGCTGCTGATATCTTAGCCATTCCGGTCACCACCGTTGCTTCGGAATCAGCCTTTAGTGCTGGTGGGAGAGTTATTGACCCGCATCGTTCCTGTTTAGGAACTAAGACGGTAGACATGTTGATTTGTGGAGCCGATTGGTATCGCCATTACTATGGGTTGAAAAAAAGGAAAATGAAGGTAATATTCTTATTTTTTCATCTTTTATATATGTTTTCTTCTTAAGAAATATACTTATTTTATTTAACGGTTGTAGGAAGATGAAGATGTCATACGTGTTGAGCTTACTTGATGATGGTTGGACGAATTCAAGTTTATTTTGGTTATAGATGATTTCAAGGTTATTTTGGTAGATTAAATGGAGACTTGAAGTTTAAGATGAAGTTTTTGAGACACTACTTTGTGTTAGTTATGTTTATAAAAATTATATGTTAAGCTACTCAAGTTTGGATAATTAGCTTGGTATATTTTGGGTGGATCTACTTAGTGTTTTTTGGTTATGATCATCTTCGAAAGTAAATATATGTTCGTTTGTGTTTGTTTATGTTCATTAACGTTTGTTTGTGTTTGTTTGCGTCCGTGTGCGTTCGTTTGTGTTCGGTACCTAAATTAACAAACGAACACAAACGAACACGAACAAGTTCATTTCCTTAACAAACGAACACGAACAAAAAATCTCGTTCGGTAAGTGTTCGTGAACTGTTCGTGAACACATGAAATCCTTAACAAACGAACACGGACAAGGCCGTGTTCGTGTTCGTTCGGTTCGTTTGCAGCCCTAGGTTTGCACGTAGGGAAGTGCACACAAATGCAGGAGAGAGAAGGTAAAGGTGAGCCCAAAGTTGTCAACCAAACACCCCTACTGGCCACATCCACACCCGAAACACCCCTACCCACACCCGAAACACCCACTGTATTAGTAAATATATGTTTTCTATAATTAAACCCACCCACCCGAAATATGTTTTTTTAATATATGTTTTTTATTTTAATACCCACCCACCCGAAATATGTTTTTTTAATATATGTTTTTTATTTTAATACCCACCCACCCGAAACATAATTAATATATGTTTTCTTAAGATGAAACAGGGTTTGGGTTTGTTTGAAGATCTCTCTGATTTTTTTGTGGCTTAGGGTTTTTTTGGGGAAGATGAAACAGGGGTTTGGGTTTGTTTGAAGAAGAGACTTGTATGTTTTGAAGAAGATGATGGGTTTGTTTGAAGAGGTTTGCTAATTTAAGAAGATGATGGGTTTGATTGTTGTCCAGGAACATACAAGTATCTGTTTTAAAGAAGTTGGAGGTGGTGGTGGTGCTATAGAGAGAGAGAAGAGAGAGAGGGGGAGGAGGTGGTGGTGGGGGGGGGGGCTATAGAGAGAGAGAAGAGAGAGAGAGGAGAGAGAGAGTGAAGAAGACTGCTTGTTCTATTTTTATTTAATAAAAGCTTTAAATAAAATCCAAAAAGACCAAAATGCCCCTGAGGAAAAGGACAAAAACCAGTTTTTTTTTTTTAAATCTGACCTGATTTTAGTTTTGGACTAAAATGGCAACAAAATGCAAACCACAGGGACCCAGATGTAATAAGTTTGAGATTTGGACTAAAGTGGCAAAACTGGCCAAACCACAGGGACCAAAATGGCAGTTTACTCTTTATATTATTTAAATATATTTTTACAATTATTTATTAAATATTTTTTAAGATTACAAATTAAATGTTTTTAAAGAAAAATAGAAAAAGAAATGGTGATGTGGAAGAGAGAGGATACATGTAGGAAGGATGGGTTGGAGTTAAAAAGAGAAGAGAGAATGCATGTGGAAAGAATGAGTTAAAAGCTGATGTGGCAGTGATGACTAGGATGCATGTAGTAAATGCAGCCTCTTGCATTGCGGACAATCTAAGGGGTAGCAGTTGAAGTCTGAAAGGGAAATTAAATTGGGGGGGGGGGGGGGGATCTTAAAAAAATTAGGAGGGAACATATAACAAAAGGGTGGGAGTATCAAATATTTGAATCCGTTCAAATAAAAAAATCGAATTTTTTGGGTAAGATATTAAAATTATTTGTAGAAAATAATTGTAAGTTATAAAACATAAATAAAATGAGAATAAAATTATACTATATTTAACCATGATCAAGTACAAATAATTAGAACTAGCCGAAAAATAGGTCGGTATCCATTTAATTCGTTATACTACCAAAATTTGGTTGGTAACAATTCAGTTTTTTAAAGTACCGTCACTCAATACCAAGAAAAATTAAAACATTTATTATCGGAATTCAGTATAGTAACCAATAAATAAATAAAAATACACTGCAACCAAAACATAAGAACTTTTCTATTATGTTTTAGTAAATCTCTCAACTTATAAATAACAAGGTTGCAATTTCAATAAAGTTTTGCAACTTTTTTATGAAAAAAGTTGTATTAGATCTTTAAATGCAAACTTTATGTCGAATGAGGTTGCATTATAATTAAATGTAACACAGTTGAAATGGGTTGTATCTAAAAAATTGCATTAGCCTTATTTTCTATTAGTGATTCTTATGGACTATTAATCATCCTAAACACCCTTCATTGGCAATAATGGAGCATGAACAACCCTTGTTAACCATCGTTGGCCCTAATTGGTGCATCAATCATCCTAATGGACCATTGATCTTCCTTAACACCTTTCATTAACAAAAATGGAGCATGAACAGCCTTAGTTGACCGTCACTGACCCTAATAGGCCAATTAACCATCCTAGTGGTCCATTGATCATCCTAAACGCCATTCATTGACAGTAATAGAACATAAACAACCTTAGTTGACCACCATTGACCTAATTATAATCATAAAAAACTCGTTTATCATAAGAAAGTTACTTATTTCTTATTATTAATACTATATATGAAACCTTTATATATATATTGTTATTTAGTATTATTGACAAAAATGGAACATGAACAACCATAGTTGACCATCACTGGCCCTAATAGGCCCATTAACCATCCTAGTGGTCCATTGATCATCCTAAACGCCCTTCATCAATAGAACATAAACAACCTTAGTTGACCACCATTGACCTAATTATAATCATAAAAAAATCGTTTATCATAAGAAAGTTACTTATTTCTTATTATTAATACTATATATGAAACCTTTATATATATATTGTTATTTAGTATTATTGACAAAAATGGAACATGAACAACCATAGTTGACCATCACTGGCCCTAATAGGCCCATTAACCATCCTAGTGGTCCATTGATCATCCTAAACGCCCTTCATCGCCAAAAATGGAGCATAATAACCCTAGTTGACCACTATTGTCCCTAGTTGACCTATCAGTCACCCTAATCACCCTAATGAACCATTAATTATCCTAAACGACCTTCGTTGACAAAAATGTTTCACGAACAACTTTAGTTTACCATCATCGCTATATTTTTAAACAACATACACGTGATTATCGCTATATGTTTAAACCTTTTTTATATTAATCATTAAATGATACGTCAATACATACACATATAAATACACTAACACATACGTAGTACACCGTGGTAGATCTAGCCCAAAAATTCAGTGGTATCCCATTTTTTGGGATAAGGGGTATCCTTTGTATAAAACCGAAAAAAGTCACACTACGTAGATGGAGTTGAGGGGTATTTTTACACTACGAAGATGGAATTGAGGGGTAGCGCGGGCAACCCCGACTTGTACACTACCTCCGCCCCTGTAGTACATATAAATAAATAAGTACGTACCTGTATACACAATAAATCAATAAATAAAAAAATAATTATCTGTAATCATAAAAAAATTGTTTATCATAAGAAATTTATTTATTTCTTATTGTATGTAAACTTTTTTTTATATATATTTTGTTATTTAGTATCATTAACAATACGAAATGTGTTAGCTTAGTAAGGAACAATCTCTTGTCCTCTTGTACGTTCTTCTTCATTTAATATTTTCTCGGATCTCCAATCTTGAATCCCTTGAACTTCAACAGCCTTTTTTTTCTCTTATTTCTCTTGTTTTGTCCAATATTTAGGGTTTCTATGACATCTCTATCTTTATATACTGCTCGTTTGTAAGTTGGGCTGTTTACGATCTGTATACCCGAACTCGAGTCACAACCCGTTAATAAGGGAAAGTTGTTGTTATTGATCTAGGGTTGCCACATAGTACGCCGGGGTCTTGACTTGGGACTCACAACTCTTACTAACTCTCTAGGCTCACGACTTGTAAACAACAGACTTGGGTCTGCCTTCTATACATCTTCAGTGATATTCAGTTCTAACCCGTAAATCCTTTATCTCACTTAGGAACCTGTAAAATACCCATAAAGAAACATTTAAGCAATTCCAATCACTATTTACAATTAACAACTATCCTAATGGACCATTGATCATCCTTAATGTCCTTCATTAACAAAAATGGAGCATAAACAACCATACTTTACCACCAGTGTCACTACTTGACCTATCAATCATCCTAATGGACCATTAATCATCTTTAACGCTCTTCGTTGACAAAAATGGAGCATGAATGGCCCTAGTTGACCACCATTGTCCATAGTCCTAATAGACCATTGATCATCCTAAACGACCTTTATTGACAAAAATGTTTCACGAACAACCTTAGTTGACCATCATCGTTATATGTTTAAACAACATGCACATGATCATCGCTATATGTTTAAACCTTTTTTATATTAATCATTAAAGGATACGTCGATACATACACATATAAATACACTAACACATACATAGTATATATTAATAAATAAGCACTTACCTATATACACAGTAAATCAATTAATAAAAAATAATTATTTGTAATCAACAAAAGAATTATTTATTTCTTATTGTTAATACTATGTATGAAAACGTTTTTATATATATTTTCTTATTTAGTATCATTAATAAAAAAATCAATTATACATATACAAGTAGTATCTACTTATTTTTTTATTATTATTTTTTTTTATTAATCAATAGTAGTATTTACTTAATACTTGTTTTTTATTATTATTAGTGTATCAAGAGATGTGGTTTTTGAACCGCATCTTTTGGCTCTTGATTTTTTTTAAAATACTCGAAAGATGCGGTTACATATGAACCGCATCTTTTGGCTAATATTTTTTTCAAAACATACATAAGATGCGGTTTAGAGAGGGGAACCGCATCTTTTGAAAACCCTCATAGCCTCTTTTGATCATTTTTGTACTAGTGTAAGCATGTGTACCAACAACCCATAGAAACGGTGCATCAAACTTGCAAGTTACACACTTGTGTATTACAAGGTGTATAGGTTTTAGGACTTGCCATTGAACCCGGCAAAGGACATTTCCCCTTAACCTCACAAAGGGCCGTCCCCGACCTCACAAGGGGGCACAACCCCATTAACCTTTGTTTTTTTTTTCGTAGTAAGTCTACCCACTACTCTTGTCATATGATCTACCAACTGTAGAAGCACATGCCTTATTGTACGTAAATCATATATATATATAAGGTAAGTTTACATTAAGACGGTAATTCAAAGTTCAAACATTCAAGTTCTAGTGGCTTCTTAATTTTGTACATTGTAAACATATTGGTATGCATGTTTGGACTCAACAAGTTCATTTTCCAGCCCTAGAAGAGATTCGTGCTCTTAGAGGATTTTCCATGATCACAGCCGCCTCGGCCTTCTCCGAAAGGTCAACATTATAGCCATCGGGAACAGTCCAACGGAAATACCAAATCAAATTCGCAACAAAATACTCCAAATGAAGAAAACCCAAATCGGAACCAGGACATATCCTTCTTCCAGCACCAAAAGGCATCATTTTTATCTCTTTGCTTCCAGTTATATCAAACACATCATCATTCACCAAGAACCTCTCTGGTTTGAACTCCAAGGGCTCATCCCAGACCTTGGGATCCAAACCCATCTCAGCCACCATGAAATTGACCGTGGCACCCTCGGGAATCATGTAACCTTTGACCTCCATCTCCTTCATGACCCTATGGGGTAGCGGAAAATGAATTGGTGGGTGTCTCCTCAGCCCTTCCAAAACCACCGCTTTCAGGTAAGGCATTTTTTGTATATCCTCTTCGTTTATAACCGATTCTGAGTCCACCTCTACCGGTCCCATGACTGTAATGATCTCATCATAAAGCTTGCTCTGAATGTGAGGATGCTTCACTAGATTAGCCATGATCCATTGTAGAGCACTCGAGGTTGAATCTGTCCCACCAGTGACAAACTCACTACACAAGTTCACAAGCTCCCTGTGAGTGAGCTTTCCACCATTTCCATTATCACCTTCATCTTCCGGAAGCCATAGTTTCCCCAAAGTGTCAACATAAGCCATGATTCCATGCTCATCCAAGCAATCCGACTCTAGTCTAGACTTGATAATCGGAAGCAACAATTGTTCTCTATCATCACGCAATTTCTCAAACTGTTTCCATAAGTTTCTAAACAATAACCTTCCCAACCTGCCTGGGAACCTACTGAGCTTACCTGAAACAACTACCGACAACATCTCACGTTGTATCTTAACGAACTCATCAACTCGACTCTCGTCAAGCTTTTCTCCAAAGCACATCAACACCAACAAACGAAACATAACATTATGAAAATGGTCAAACGCTTTAACTCCTGCAGCATCATCCTTCTCTTCTAACAGACGACTAATTAAGATATGAAAAGCCCACTTGCGAGCCCATGAATATGATTTGATGCGGGTAGGGTGCATGATCTCAGTTGCGAGATTTCGCCTGAGGAGTCGCCAAGTAGGCCCGTAGGAGCAAGTGCCGATGTTGAAGTTTAGGAAGAACTTTGGGCGATCAGAGGAGACTGCACCTTTTATAACAAGAACTTGGTGGGCGAGAGAACGGCTGGTGATGAAGATGGAAGGTACCAAACCGGTGTAAAGAGTGAAGATGGGCCCGTACCGGGTTTTGAGATTAATGAGAACAGGTTTTGAGATTAGCTGTAGGAAGGTGGAGTGAAGGAGTGATGGTCCTGGTGGTAGTTTGTTGTGGTGTTTCCGGTGGAATATTATGGATCGGATGAGGGCGGCGATGCAGAGGGAGACGACTATTATGAACCAGCTCTCCATCCTTGACACAAATGGTGCTGATTGTTGATTCTGGGTATCACATGATTAACATATATTAAATACTAAATTTTTTTGAACGGCAAGAAACGATATGCCAACCACTGTGACACTGGGCGCTGTGGCCAAGTTTGACTATAGTATACGTATTTAGAGAGAGAGAGAGATTTAGATCAATCATGTTGTGCACTTGTGCTACTATAATTTAATTAGTCATCCAAATCAATTATTGGTCTGTTGGACCCATATTCCATACTAAAAAAATATGGCTGGCGATATTGACGAAAGTGATACCGGGCGTGTCACTTTTTTTCTTCCACGAATGCGTCCGGTATCACTTTTTTTATTGACATGGAAATGGCTTACGTGACACCGTTATGACCATTACGGCTCGTATCACTTTTTTCACCAACAAATACAGCCTGCATCAGTTTTTTTGTTCACCAATACGGCCCATGTCACTTGTGGAGTGGTGTGATATGTCAACGTCCACAGCCTTTGAGTGGTTTTTTTATCAATTCAGCATCTTTAAAGAAATGTGTATGGGTGTCTAAGGGTATGTGTAGTGGGCGGTATGTGAGGGGGCGGTATGCCTTATAGCGCCGGCACACCGCCACGGAGGGCGCTATCGATCGGAAAACCGGAGAAGGCGCGATGTGTATAGCGCGTGATTGAAATGTTATTTAATAATTTTGACCGTTACAAAACGGTCATATCCAATAAAAAAAATCAATTTTTTAATTTTACACTATAAATAACTCCCCACTCTTCCATTTTTTTTTACAAATCATACTCAAATACCCTCCTCTTCTCTATATATTTTTTAAAAACTTTTGAAGCTACTCCCATCCTATTAAAAAAAATGGGTTCCCCGTCGGAAGACTCGTTCACCGATATTTACCGAAGATTTTTTTCACCCGAAGAAGATGCGGAAGAGGAAGAAGCGGTTACAAGTGTGTGTACTTTTATGATACAAGCACTTGAGCACGTTCGGCCTACTCCCCCTCCACGACCCATCTTGCGGCGCACCTATATCTTGCGAGATCGTGAAGCCGCGAACGCGCGTTTGATGAGAGACTATTTTGATGCGACACCGGTTCACGGACCCAATGTTTTTAGACGGCGTTTTCCTATGAGCCAAAGGTTATTTTTGCGCATTTCTAATGATTTGGAAAATAAGTATGATTTCTTTAAGCAAAGAATGGACGCGCGAGAATATTTAGGCTTCACCTCAATTCAAAAGGTCACATCCGCGTTACGCATATTAGCATACGGAAACACGTACGACATCAACGACGAGTACTTGAAGATGGCGGAGAAAACAACCCGAGATTGCGTGGAACATTTTTGCTATGGTATTTTTTATTGACTTTTATTTATTTATTTACTTACTTTTATATATTGATTTTTTAGTACCTTACTAGTAAAACTTTAATATATTATATTATATTTTAGGTATATGCCAGTTATATGGAAAACGTTATTTGAGAAATCCCACTTGGAACGACCTTCAACAAATATATGAGGTGCATCTAGAAAAGCATGGAATACCCGGCATGATTGGTAGCTTGGATTGTCGTCAATGGCGTTGGTACAATTGTCCAACCGCATGACGAGGTCAACATACACGAAGTGATCAAAAAGGGCCAACTATGGTATTACAAGCTGTTGCGTCATACGACCTTTGGGTTTGGTCGGCCTTCTTTGGTGTAGCCGGGTGTTTTAACGATATTAATACGTTAGAGGCTTCACCATTAATAGAGAGCTACATTTCTGGAACTATACCAAAGGCCGGTTTTCATGCGAACGGGAACGACTACGAGCATGGCTACTATTTGGGCGATGGTATATACCCGGAGTATTCGATTATTGTTAAAACGTTTTCTGAAACGTTCGATGAGAAAAGAAATTATTTTAAAAAATTACAAGAGTCTTCAAGAAAGGATATCGAGAGGTGTTTTGGGATTCTACAGCAACGATGGCATTTTATCAGAAATCCTTGTCGCATGTGGCATAAGGATAAAATACGAATGACCATGTATGCTTGCATCATTTTGCATAATATGATCATTGAGGATGATGGAAAAGCGATATGCCAAAACTACATTCCGGAAGATTTAGTCGAAGGAACCCAAGCAACAATGGAAGAGAGACTCGCAAATGCTTAACTATTGCGATCTAAGGAAATACATAACACGTTGAAGGCAGATTTGGTTGAGCATGCTTGGGCGATTCGCCCAATTCGATACAACAATGACGACGAAGAAGATTCCGAGGAAGAAGAGGTTGAGGAATTCGAAGACGGGAACTTTGAAGACGTAGGTTTGGATGCTGGAGAAAACGAAGAAGAAGAAGGAGAGAACGAAGACGAAGAAGATTAATCTTTGAAGTGTTGTTTTTTTTATTTTTTTAGTCCAATTTTTTTTTTGGAACCGTTTTTTTATGTTACTGTATTTTTTTTATGTGTAATGTTTTTATTTTTATTTTAGTGTAATGTTTTTTAATTTAATGAAATGAATTTTAATTTTATAAAGTTAGAAAATAATTATAAAAAATTAGAAATTAATAATTGAGTAATGATTAGACGAGGGCTTTATGACTGCGGTCTTAAAATGCATAAGGCCCCATAACGCCTCACGCTGACGTGGCACGCCACGTGTCGCATAACGCCCACAAAGGGGTGTTATAACTACACATGGCCTAAGCTGTTTAGTAAGGGTTACCTTGTCGAGTGCATTTGTTAAAGGGAGTTGTTGTACCCATTTCAAACAACTTAGGGCCTGTTTGTTTGCATCTGAATGGATCCATTCAGAGCCTACCTCTGAATCGGTCAGAGGTATAAGCTGTTTGGTTCACAAAACATTCACCTCTTAATGGAATCATTCAGCTCTGAATGATTCAGCTATTTTTATACGCTGAATGAAATATTTGACCCTCATGCCCCTTGCCCTGACAAAAGAAACAACTGCTCTTCTCATTACACAGCGACACCACGTCGGCCCTCCACCACCACGTCGGCCCTCCACCGTCGCAGCCGGTGTTCAGCCGAAGCTTTTCTCGTTCAGACCTTTATCCACCACAGCCGGAGCTTTTCTCGTTGCCTCTCCTTCGCAGCCGGTGTTCTCAGGTATGTCAAGTTTAAAGAAAAGGGGAATCAACCAAAATATCTCCTTCGCAGCCGGAACTGCTCGATGTCATCCACCGACAGCGGAGGAGACTGGTTGTTCACATCATCATCTGGTGTTCGAAGGAGATTTGTTTTTATTTTGTGTGTGTCGAATACAAAAGTTATGAGTCTACTGTTTGTAGCTCATCACCAATAAATCTTGTTTTGGAAATTCGTGTGTGTAGAAGAAGAAAGAGGATTCAAGGGTTTGTGTGTGTAGAAGAAGAAAGAGGATCCAAGGTTTGTTTGTTTGTTTGTTTATAAGAAGTGTGTGTTCCCTAGGGGACTCCGCCGGCTCATCACCAATTTTTTTTTTTTTTTTTTTTTTTTGTAAGAGGGGTAAAAATGTCATTTTACACAGTCCTTCAGATGTGCAACCAAACAGCATTTTACTGGTTCAGCACTTACTGGTTCAGAGCCTCTTACCCATTCAGACCTCTTATTCATTCAGCACTTATTGGTTCAGATGTTGCCAAACAGCCCCTTAATATAATATACATGCACATGTATTTTAAGTTGAGGGAGTTGTTGTACCTCATCAGTAGCTATTCTATTAAAAAAACATGATTCCAGGCTGAATGAAAAAGGATCATGGAACTGGTAGTTAGAACTAATTAAATTAAATATTGTAAATGATGAATTGATAAAGAGTTCAAGGAGATTTCATATTTAGAAATGAATAGTCAAATGTAAATCAAAATATCCAACTTAAAATTATAACACTTTTCATCTTTAAGATTGAATGATGAACTTGAGCCATATCTCAGCTAACTTATATAATATACATACACATGTATTTTAAGTTGAGAGTCGTATCTCACTTAGAGAGAACAACATCGCTGAAAATATTCTACATGGCATACTGTCTGGAAGTTTTCGGGTTAATATTTATTGTGGATTTGTATGCAACTGATCTTTTTTTTTTTTTTTTTTTGCTTTTGTTGATTTTCTGGAAGAATCATGAACAATTAATTTAATAATTTTATATTGATGTGTGCATCTAAACATTAAGTGTTTATTGTAGTTTTGACTTTGTTATCAAACAGAATGGGTGTCCTTTCTTCGGGATTTTGAAGGATCCAAGTAATCCTGAACGGGGGTGCTCTATTTATCATAATCTTTCATTAAATGTCTTTTTAACTAAGGTTAATTGTTTTACTTCAAACGTTTACAGTTTTACAGGTTTTGCCTCGATGTTATGTTGGTCTTCATTTGAGGCACAATTACTAGGTATCGTTAGTTGTCAAAGGTTGATAAAAAAAATTGTGTTTCTATGATGGATGGCTTAAGGTTATACATGACCTTCGCTTGAACGTTTAGTCACTTGATTGTGTCTTAGTTTTCGAGCGAATTGGTAATTTCACCCTTAGACCATGTGTAGTGGTAGTGGGTTATAATGCCCCAACCATGGGGCATTATCCGACACGTGGCGTCCTAGTCAGCAATGGGGCATTATACCAAAAGTGGCGTAGTGGGGCATTATGCCAATAACTCCCATTCAAGCATTTCTCAATTTTTTTTTAAAACTTAAATACTTCATTAAATTAAAAAAAAAATACAATACTAGAAATAAAAAAATTAAAATCCGATGAAATTAAAAAAAAAAAACACTAGTTTTCATCTTCGCTTTCTTGCTCAATCTCCTCATCGGTCGAACCATCGCCATCCGCAAAATACTCGTTGTAGTAAAAATTTACCATGGATGAAGAACTAGGAGAATCCATTTTTTTTTAAAATGGTTGTATTTTTTTAGAGAGTTTTTTAGAGTTTAGGTTGAAAATGAATGAGTTTTGATTGTGTTTGTATATATATATATATATATATAGGAAAAAGGTTTAAAAAATAAAAAATAAATAATATAGCCGTTAACTAGCCGTTGTGGCTTTTGATTGGCTCCTCAACATCGAACATGCGTTTTAATAATCACGCGGGCTTCATTTTTTTTGATTATAACGCCCTATAACTAGGGATGTTCAATTCGCTCGCCGCTCGTTCGGAAACTGCTCGGAAAATGCTCGTTCGATTTGACGCTAAGTTGTAAACGAGCCGCTCTGCTCGGTTCGGTTTGTAAACGAGCCAAGCATGAGCAAAGGTTCGCTCGGCTCGGTTCGGCTCGAATTATTATTTTAATTAGTATACATATACATACACCTATACATACACAAATATAAACATGTATATACACAAATATAAATTATACATTATACACACACACCTATATATACACACCCTTACACATACATATATACTTAAATATAAATTAAATTTATAGTTTTATATGTACCACTCTATTAGATTTTGGTCAACGATATACAAATTTACAACTATATCTATAGTTACTAGCCTAACCACGCCAATAAAAAATTAATATTAAAACTAAAAGTTAAACCCTAAACCGATAAAAGATAGTTTGTTAATCGCCTCAATGTTTCATTTCGTTATCCTAGGTCGATCGTCTCCTGCTCTCAATGTAATTGTTTGTACAATATGATCATCACCTCGTTGGCCACAACATTGTTATTAATAAGAAAAATATTGTGCCATTAAATGTGCATATTTTTAAAGACATAAAAACTTGAGACCCAACATCATCGCTATCTCTCTCAGCAAATTTAAATCGGGCGACACGGTTGTCCAAATAGCTCGAATTTCGCTTGGCGCTCGCTCGGAATTTTTATTGCTCGAAAAATGCTCGATTGATTTGAGGCTCGGTTTTAAATGAGCCGCTCCGCTCGGTTCGGTTTGTAAACGAGCCAAGCACGAGCAAAGGTCCGCTCGGTTCGGCTCGGCTCGTGAACAGCCCTACCTATAACGCCGGGTGTAGTAGCTTATGGGGCGTTATAGGGCGTTTTTTTTGAAAATTTTTTAAAAAACACGCCCCACTACGGGCGGTCTTAGAGAAAAAACTCATTACAAACAATGAGTTGCCCTTAAATGAAATGGAAAATGAATTTGCGCGTGGATCGTGGTAATCCAAGTTATTTTCATATAATTTTACTTTTTTAACGTATCTTTATATTAGTAAATAACTTATGTCTTTGTTGTTTCGTATCTAAATTTATTTTTATAATGGTTTAGGGATGTGGTCATGGGATGGCGTGAGTTCATGGATAACAATCATATAGTTGTTGGTTATCGATGGATGTTGAAGTTAAGAAAGGTATACTATTTCAATCCGAAGTAGGGATGAGGATTTGAGACTTGAGACCCATACCAGTGTTGAATTTCCTGTACCGAATATTTTTCCGTACCAATTTTGTACCCACTTTTTGGCGTTTTGGTACCGGTATATTCGGTTCACTGTCGGTTCGGTACAGTACCGACACTTTAACGAATTTTACACACAAATAACGGTATCGGTTCGGTCATCGGTGCGGTATCAGTATTTTTAGTATCGGTTTTTTATTGTCCCGAACATTTTCGGTACCGGTACTCATATTTGGCGATTTTCGGTACCGGTATTTTTGGTATCGTACTTTTGGTACCTGTACCGGTACCGAGCTCATCCCTAGTCCGAAGTGTTAAAAAATAGGGTTAATGGATTTAAACACCCCCAACTATTGCCATTTGGCCGCTAGCACTCTCAACTTTGACTTTGGCTCACACCACTCCCAACTTAACACTTGGGTTGCTGTGTCACCCTGTCGTTAAATAAACACTAACTGGGTTAGTTCTTTTTGCTAACGTGGCCAATATTTGCAGATGTGGCATGCTGATGGATCCAATATACACACACATCAGCATGTATATAAGCTCCACGTCTGCTCAACTTCAACTTCTCCTTCATCTCCTTTTTTGAAGAAAACCCTAACATCTCTGCCAACATCTAGCCGACACCCCCTCCTCTCCTTCTCCGGTCCCCCTAAACCAGCGACAGATTAGAAGTGGCGTCGCCGCTCACGGCGACGGCGGCGGCGGATCTCAACGGCATGACACTCAACGCCCCCCCTTTCTCGTTTTTCTGATGACGGTGGTGTTTGTATGACAAATTTCCGGCTGCCGACTATGAAGATGGTGCTGCTGAGTGAGGAAGATGATGAGTCGGAATCACCACCTCTAGTTGCAATCATCAAAACAAGTTCTCGAGTTCCAATTTCGAGTTCCGGTTGCGAGTTGCAATCTGATTTCAACACAACCACTCCTCCGGCGAAGATTATCGGCGCCGCCTCCGGTGATGTTGTTGAAGATGAGGTGAAGACGACGACGTTTGTGATGGCAGCCACCGAACTCCCTGGTAAGCCCTTCTGTTCTCTCTTTCTTTTAGATCTTGTTGATCCACGCATGTTCCGAATGTTTTGTGTTGTTCAGGAAGTAGGGGGTGTTGATGGCGACGGTGATTGGTTTGGTTTTGGGAGGGTTGGGCTGTGACGGTGTGTCACGGCCCTTGGCCCCGGTTTGACCCGGTCCAGAGCCGCGAGGCAGGAAATCCGATGGTATCTGATTAAATGACAGCGAAAGTCTTTTTAAACAGGATCGATTAATATTAAAACTGCTTGTTTATATATAATATAGGGATAAATCCCATAATTTACAATAAAGTGATTTTACTGGGAAATCTTTATTTCTCAAAACATGTTTCTTTATTTATTTACATTGAGCCACTTTTCTAATGTAACGCCCCAAAATCCAAATGTTATATATTCACAATATGTTCTTATGTGTTATATTATGAAATAAATAACTAGGCTATTTAACCTAGTTAAGAGCATGGTAAAAACTATTAAAAGAGAAAAGTAGTGCCAAATATGTTATAGAGGCAAACTTGAGGGGTTAAAGTGGATAAGATGAAAGTTGATTTACTAATTAAAAGATCAACACACACACACAAACACACACGAAGGGTGTGTTCGTGAAGCTTCAAGAGCTCTCAAGGGCTCCAAACCCTAACCAAGAAAGATCATCAAATTGAAGGGTGAATCAAGGCGTAAATTCATAAACGAACATGAATTAAGGATCACCTACGCGAGGGGATCATGAGGTATGTCTCGAAAGTTAGATTGATGAACTTGTAGGAAGTGGGTTATGTTCTAAACCGTGAAATTGTATGAAATTGAGTTTGGGTATGTGTTAGAATCATCATATAGAAGTTGTGTTAGGTGCAATTTTGATTGTATCGATGAGTTGGGATAAAACCCACTTAGAAATTGTAGGAAGATGAAGTTTAGTGAAGATTTATGATGAACTATGTAATGTTGATGTTAGAGTAGTGTTATAGAAAGTAGTTAGATGGATAATTTGATATAAAACATATGATGCTTGGTTATGATAATGATTTGTGAAAGATTATGTTAATGCATGGATGAACTAGGAAGAATGTGCTTTAATTAGTTGTACAATATGCACTAAATGGTGTACGCACACCAAGTGTATGATGAAATGTCTAAGTGAAGTTAAGATGTGAGATTGTATGAAATAGATTTGATATATATATATATATATATATGATTGAGATTAGGTAATGATGTAATTAGTAGTATAATAACATGAAAAAAGTGCTTTAGATGGAACTTATACAAGAATTCAGGTTGAATGTATGTCTTGGTCAAGACTATCAATTAAGGACTTGTACGTTGTGTTTAATATCACTAGGTGATCATGTGGTTGTAAACATATTTGCATTGTGAGTAAGAAATGTATATAGTGTCATTGATATAGCATAAATGATGATACGGATACATGACGATAAGCCGAAAGTTTGTATGATGAACTGTTGACTTTTGAAGGTCAACTATGCATAAGAAGCATGATTTGGTTTGTTGTCGTAAAGGTAGGATTATAGGAAGTGGTATGGTACATGTTATGTCGATACGTATTAAATGGAATGACATGATGAATTACATGCGTTTAACGGGATATGAATTTGGTTATATGTTTTATGTTAGCTAGAATCGACTGATGAAAGTCAAATGTGAAACATGTGATTAATATGATCGTTAACATGTACAATGATGTAAGCTAACGAGAATGCGATGTTGGTGATATGAAAGTATAGGAATCATATCGAGGCAGACTCAAGCATGAAAGGCTAACGGGTCAAGAGAAGGCAAGGAAGCGGATAGGAACGCGGATGCATAAGGTAAGTGATTTCCGTAATCACTTCTTAGTTTGTTTAAGTAATATAGTGTTTTAATTAATTAAACATGATGTTTGAGGTCAAATATGTGTTGAAGTCTTTCGTCGTAGATGATGGGATTAAAGTTGACTAAAACGACCTTGATGGGTATATTGGGCAAACGATCTCAAGAGTAGTCTAGAAACAAGCTATTTGATTAGTGTAATGTTTTGGTCAAATATGAAAGTGGGGAGTATGGTTTTGTAAGTCATAGACCATTTAATGCGCAAATACCCTTAACGGGTCATAACAAGCTTTTGAGCGAAAATGGGTGGAAAAAGGTGTTAGGTATCCGGGAATGAATCTTTTATGATAGATGACCTTGAAATTATTAAGTTCATATGAAGTTAAGGTCAAACAAACAAGTTATGTTGATAAATGCATGAACGGGTCAAAACTTGGTAAAAAGGGCAATAAGCCGAAGGCTAAAAGTCCCAAATTTTGGTAGTCCAAATATGAGTTTTTTACCCCATGTGATGGAGGATCAAATTAGGATCACGTAGGAAAAAGAATCGTGTAATTCTGATCAAAATTGAGCAAGTTATGAACGTTTTGGCAAAAAATATGAAATTCGCGAGTCAGACCTGGGATTCAGCGCCCAGTGCGCCAAAAACAGCGCCTAGTGCGCCAATTGTTATTTGCCTTCTGTGGTGCGCTGAAATCAGCGCCTAGTGGCGCCGATTGTTAACGTGTGGCCGTCGCGCGACGCGATGGGTGCATAATTTGGCCAAAGTTGTTTATTGGTCTCGTTTTGTCTTGGGAACTCGTTTAAATGCGTTTTAAGCTACGTATAACTAATTTAACTTACGTTTTATGAGTATGTATGTTTATATGTATGTAGGTAGGTATGTATGAGCCTATGTACGTATGTGGATATGTATGTGTGTATGTATATATACGTTTTTATGTATGTAAGTAGACTAGTGTGTACGAGACTTATACATGTGTATAGATGTTTGTGGTTAAGATTGTTAGAATGAAGATGTATGCATGTATTATGTATGATTATTATCTTTTAAGGAGTTGGGTTAGATAAGACGCATGCGTGTTAATAAACCAAATGTTTCCGAATGAGTGAGATTCGTATGAAGGTATGTATGGTTTTAATATATACGAGTATTGATGATACTAAATGAGTTATCTATGAGAATGAAATGAAAGTGCAGGTATGTAAGTGTTGGGCTCTCAGCGATTGGAGGCCCGGTGTAAAGAACGAATTCGGAAGAACATCTTAATGGAGTAGAATACACAAATATAATGCTACGATTGTTTATATATTCATTAATTATGTATGATGTCACCATTTACTAATGTGTTAGTTATATATGGTGACGGCAGGTTATTCGGATCATTATTACCATCATGAGGGACAAGTGGACAAAGATCGAGTTGAAAATCATGGATTGTACGGAGAAGTGGTCACGTGGGTTGTATTCATATGTTATAAAGGTTACATTAACTAAGGACGAATGATGTACTTATTTACAAAACTCTTTTAAATCGGTTTTCAAGTATGTTAGAACAGTTATAAAGAAAGAAATTTTAAGACTCGTATTTCCGCTGCGTCGTTTTTAGGTTAAACGTGTTAGGGTCATACAAGTTGGTATCAGAGCCCTGGTTTGAGAGAATCAAGTACGAGAGGATAGGAGGGGAGATTGAGATGGTTTGGGCATGTGAAGCGTAGGGAAACGACGGCACCAGTTAGAGTAGTGGAAACTCTTACTGTGGAGGGGAGGAGAGGAAAAGGCAGGCCCAAACTGACATGGGATGAGCAGATTAGGCATGATTTACTAGAATTGCATCTTTCTGAGGACATGATCCAAGATAGGACTTCGTGGAGGCGTAGGATTAGGGTTAAGGACTTCTAGAAGATTTTACAGCAAGGTCTTAGGTGTATTCTAGGGACGTAGGTTTTCCTTACTCTTTAAGGGACTTTTCCTGTGATCGCCTTTTTATGTTTATCCCCAATTGATGTTGTATGCTATTATACATGATTTACATTATATTGTGTCACTCTAACCACTTTCTTGGTATGGTTGACTTCTTATTTCTAGATTTCTTTGACTTGGTGTGTTGGTATGCTGTTCGTTTTCGAGCCGAGGGTCTCTCTGGAAGCAGCCTCTCTATCCCTATGGATAGAGGCAAGGTCTGTCTACATCCCACCCTCCCCAGACCCTATAAGTAGCTTTGCTATTTGTGGGATTTACTGGGTATGGTTGGTTGGTTGGAAGTACGAGAGGATAGGTACTTGAACTCAAACCTGTGTGCTCTTGTGATAAGGAACCCGTACAATCCACGACTCGAATCAAGATCTAAAGGTAGAAATGGAATGAAAACGTGTATGTATGCATTCATATGAAGAAACTAATGGTTATATTATGTGTAAGGTAAGCATAACTGCTTGGAAAGGATGATCTGTGAACGCGGTCTAGAACCGGCATCAAGGCAAGTGATAAGACAAATGGACCCCAGGTACGTAAATTTAACCTGTGGGCGTATGAAGTGGTATAATTAAGCGAGTGAAAGAAAATTTTAAATGAAATATAATAGTGATATGGCAATGAAGTTTTGAAAATGATACATGTGCCGAAACTTAATCCTTCGGACATAAGGCGGAGATTACACGAAGACACGAAACTAGTATGTGGATTGTGTACCTGGCCAGTACACAAGAAACATATGACGTTCGTGAGACCGTGATAATTGTTACAGGTATGTCCGTTAGAATTAGGTAGTAGGTGGACGTGAGGGTAAAGAGAAACGTAAGACTTTCAGGAATGAAAGTATGAATGATATGTTAGAATCCGCGAGACGGATTCGAAGCATGAAAAGAATGAAAGTATGAATGATATGTTAGAATCCATGAGACGGATTCGAAGCATGAAAGTAATGAAGTATGAATGACCTGTTTGAATCCGCGAGACGGATTTAAGGAATGAAATGCATGAATGGAATGTTGAATCCGTAAAACGGATTCAAGGAAATGAAATGCAGAAATGATATGTCCGAATCCGCGAGACGGATTCAACACATGTAAAGAATGAAGGATGTGAATGATATGTTTGAGTCCGTGAGATGGATTCAAAGCATAGAAGGAAGAAAATGTGTGAATGGTATGTTTGAAGCCACTAGGCGGATGCGAAACATAGAAATAATGAAAGGTATGGATGTTACGTTTGAATCCGCGGGACGGATTTAAGATATAAAAAGGATGGAATTAGTCTACATCAGAATATGACGATGGTTTGACCATGGTTGCGTTAGACGAGTCATATGAGTAAATGTAAAGTAACTAAATGAAAGAATGATATAATGAAAGTCCTTGCAAGTAAGCATGAATGGAAAGAAGTACAAACGTGTGCCTCAATAAATGTATGATAATTAAGAAATGTCAGTTTGGCCTTGAAAAGTCAAACATGGAAGGTTGATGAAATAATTAACTGGAATGAAAGAATTGCGTGTGAGGAATGAAATGCTTGACACGTTATGGCGTGTATGTAAGAAATTGTATAAGAATTATAGGTGAGTAAACACCTAATAAAATGAATGTTTGAATGAAATGTGCTAATTGCTAAATTTGTGGATGATAATGTTAGAACCCTTGATGTGATGAAACCAGTCGAATTGGTGGAAGGATGCTTACGAGTGAAGGCACATTACGCGTGTAAATGGAATCTAGCCTAGTACGGCTTGTACTTGTGAAGAGTGCGGATCGATCCGGGTTACTGATCGTCGATTGCTGATATGAGATGAGGCTAGTAAAAGGTCTAACTTATGTTGGATAAGCACGAATTGGTAGATTGAAAATGACCTATGAAGGGAATGTTTGATTTCTAATAGTTAACATAAGAAGGAAAACTATGTTATTAAGAAGGAAATCTTAGGGGTTTAAGTGTAGGTTTTGAGTATTGGTTAAATTCTCGTATAATGAATTTGCATGACACGTATACTTATGCGAATTAATTAATGCATGAAATGAGAGTAATAGTGATGGAGAATGAATAATGTGAATTGAATGTGAAGTGAGGATATGTATGGTACAAACAACTATGGAAAATGTAGAATGATGTTAACCTGGGAGCTAAGTAAATATGTATGATCATGAAATAGTACTTCGTTACAATAACAAAACAATAATTAAATGTCATGTAATATATGTGTAGAATGTAATCTTAAAGGATGAGACAAAGGTATTTGATCTGTTATGAATGGATCATATGAAAGTAAGTATTACTATAAGTTTGGATGAATATGTATATTGACCTATTACTAACGGGTCGGGGAAATAAGAATGTTAGGTGAAAGTATGCCATGGAAAGTATACACTTGCTAAGAAGTTAGTTGTATGAATAAATATGAATTGAGATAAGATAATTACTTATAATTATGATGTGACTATCAAGTTAAACATATATGTGTATGTGTAAATAGAAGAGATAAAGGTTTCGGGGACGAAACCTTATTTAAGGGGGGTAGACTTGTAACGCCCCAAAATCCAAATGTTATATATTCACAATATGTTCTTATGTGTTATATTATGAAATAAATAACTAGGCTATTTAACCTAGTTAAGAGCATGGTAAAAACTATTAAAAGAGAAAAGTAGTGCCAAATATGTTATAGAGGCAAACTTGAGGGGTTAAAGTGGATAAGATGAAAGTTGATTTACTAATTAAAAGATCAACACACACACACAAACACACACGAAGGGTGTGTTCGTGAAGCTTCAGGAGCTCTCAAGGGCTCCAAACCCTAACCAAGAAAGATCATCAAATTGAAGGGTGAATCAAGGCGTAAATTCATAAACGAACATGAATTAAGGATCACCTACGCGAGGGGATCATGAGGTATGTCTCGAAAGTTAGATTGATGAACTTGTAGGAAGTGGGTTATGTTCTAAACCGTGAAATTGTATGAAATTGAGTTTGGGTATGTGTTAGAATCATCATATAGAAGTTGTGTTAGGTGCAATTTTGATTGTATCGATGAGTTGGGATAAAACCCACTTAGAAATTGTAGGAAGATGAAGTTTAGTGAAGATTTATGATGAACTATGTAATGTTGATGTTAGAGTAGTGTTATAGAAAGTAGTTAGATGGATAATTTGATATAAAACATATGATGCTTGGTTATGATAATGATTTGTGAAAGATTATGTTAATGCACGGATGAACTAGGAAGAATGTGCTTTAATTAGTTGTACAATATGCACTAAATGGTGTACGCACACCAAGTGTATGATGAAATGTCTAAGTGAAGTTAAGATGTGAGATTGTATGAAATAGATTTGATATATATATATATATGATTGAGATTAGGTAATGATGTAATTAGTAGTATAATAACATGAAAAAAGTGCTTTAGATGGAACTTATACAAGAATTCAGGTTGAATGTATGTCTTGGTCAAGACTATCCATTAAGGACTTGTACGTTGTGTTTAATATCACTAGGTGATCATGTGGTTGTAAACATATTTGCATTGTGAGTAAGAAATGTATATAGTGTCATTGATATAGCATAAATGATGATACGGATACATGACGATAAGCCGAAAGTTTGTATGATGAACTGTTGACTTTTGAAGGTCAACTATGCATAAGAAGCATGATTTGGTTTGTTGTCGTAAAGGTAGGATTATAGGAAGTGGTATGGTACATGTTATGTCGATACGTATTAAATGGAATGACATGATGAATTACATGCGTTTAACGGGATATGAATTTGGTTATATGTTTTATGTTAGCTAGAATCGACTGATGAAAGTCAAATGTGAAACATGTGATTAATATGATCGTTAACATGTACAATGATGTAAGCTAACGAGAATGCGATGTTGGTGATATGAAAGTATAGGAATCATATCGAGGCAGACTCAAGCATGAAAGGCTAACGGGTCAAGAGAAGGCAAGGAAGCGGATAGGAACGCGGATGCATAAGGTAAGTGATTTCCGTAATCACTTCTTAGTTTGTTTAAGTAATATAGTATTTTAATTAATTAAACATGATGTTTGAGGTCAAATATGTGTTGAAGTCTTTCGTCGTAGATGATGGGATTAAAGTTGACTAAAACGACCTTGATGGGTATATTGGGCAAACGATCTCAAGAGTAGTCTAGAAACAAGCTATTTGATTAGTGTAATGTTTTGGTCAAATATGAAAGTGGGGAGTATGGTTTTGTAAGTCATAGACCATTTAATGCGCAAATACCCTTAACGGGTCAAAACAAGCTTTTGAGCGAAAATGGGTGGAAAAAGGTGTTAGGTATCCGGGAATGAATCTTTTATGATAGATGACCTTGAAATTATTAAGTTCATATGAAGTTAAGGTCAAACCAACAAGTTATGTTGATAAATGCATGAACGGGTCAAAACTTGGTAAAAAGGGCAATAAGCCGAAGGCTAAAAGTCCCAAATTTTGGTAGTCCAAATATGAGATTTTTACCCCATGTGATGGAGGATCAAATTAGGACCACGTAGGAAAAAGAATCGTGTAATTCGGATCAAAATTGAGCAAGTTATGAACGTTTTGGCAAAAAATATGAAATTCGCGAGTCAGACCTGGGATTCAGCGCCCAGTGCGCCAAAAACAGCGCCTAGTGCGCCAATTGTTATTTGCCTTCTGTGGTGCGCTGAAATCAGCGCCTAGTGGCGTCGATTGTTACCGTGTGGCCGTCGCGCGACGCGATGGGTGCATAATTTGGCCAAAGTTGTTTATTGGTCTCGTTTTGTCTTGGGAACTCGTTTAAATGCGTTTTAAGCTACGTATAACTAATTTAACTTACGTTTTATGAGTATGTATGTTTATATGTATGTAGGTAGGTATGTATGAGCCTATGTACGTATGTGGATATGTATGTGTGTATGTATATATATGTTTTTATGTATGTAAGTAGGTATGTATGAATTTATGCATGTATGTAGATAGGTATGTTGGTATGTAAGTATGTATGTAGACTAGTGTGTACGAGACTTATACATGTGTATATATGTTTGTGGTTAAGATTGTTAGAATGAAGATGTATGCATGTATTATGTATGATTATTATCTTTTAAGGAGTTGGGTTAGATAAGACGAATGCGTGTTAATAAACCAAATGTTTCCGAATGAGTGAGATTCGTATGAAGGTATGTATGGTTTTAATATATACGAGTATTGATGATACTAACTGAGTTATCTATGAGAATGAAATGAAAGTGCAGGTATGTAAGTGTTGGGCTCTCAGCGATTGGAGGCCCGGTGTAAAGAACGAATTCGGAAGAACATCTTAATGGAGTAGAATACACAAATATAATGCTACGATTGTTTATATATTCATTAATTATGTATGATGTCACCATTTACTAATGTGTTAGTTATATATGGTGACGGCAGGTTATTCGGATCATTATTACCATCCTGAGGGAAAAGTGGACGAAGATCGAGTTGAAAATCATGGATTGTACGGAGAAGTGGTCACGTGGGTTGTATTCATATGTTATAAAGGTTACATTAACTAAGGACGAACGATGTACTTATTTACAAAACTCTTTTAAATCGGTTTTCAAGTATGTTAGAACAGTTATAAAGAAAGAAATTTTAAGACTCGTATTTCCGCTGCGTCGTTTTTAGGTTAAACGTGTTAGGGTCATACAAGTTGGTATCAGAGCCCTGGTTTGAGAGAATCAAGTACGAGAGGATAGGTACTTGAACTCAAACCTGTGTGCTCTTGTGATAAGGAACCCGTACAATCCACGACTCGAATCAAGATCTAAAGGTAGAAATGGAATGAAAACGTGTATGTATGCATTCATATGAAGAAACTAATGGTTATATTACGTGTAAGGTAAGCATAACTGCTTGGAAAGGATGATCCGTGAACGCGGTCTAGAACCGGCATCAAGGCAAGTGATAAGACAAATGGACCCCAGGTACGTAAATTTAACCTGTGGGCGTATGAAGTGGTATAATTAAGCGAGTGAAAGAAAATTTTAAATGAAATATAATAGTGATATGGCAATGAAGTTTTGAAAATGATACATGTGCCGAAACTTAATCCTTCGGACATAAGGTGGCGATTACACGAAGACACGAAACTAGTATGTGGATTGTGTACCTGGCCAGTACACAAGAAACATATGACGTTCGTGAGACCGTGATAATTGTTACAGGTATGTCCGTTAGAATTAGGTAGTAGGTGGACGTGAGGGTAAAGAGAAACGTAAGACTTTCAGGAATGAAAGTATGAATGATATGTTAGAATCCGCGAGACGGATTCGAAGCATGAAAAGAATGAAAGTATGAATGATATGTTAGAATCCATGAGACGGATTCGAAGCATGAAAGTAATGAAGTATGAATGACCTGTTTGAATCCGCGAGACGGATTCAAGGAATGGAAGGCATGAATGGAATGTTGAATCCGTAAAACGGATTCAAGGAAATGAAATGCAGAAATGATATGTCCGAATCCGCGAGACGGATTCAACACATGTAAAGAATGAAGGATGTGAATGATATGTTTGAGTCCGTGAGATGGATTCAAAGCATAGAAGGAAGAAAATGTGTGAATGGTATGTTTGAAGCCACTAGGCGGATGCGAAACATAGAAATAATGAAAGGTATGGATGTTACGTTTGAATCCGCGGGATGGATTTAAGATATAAAAAGGATGGAATTAGTCTACATCAGAATATGACGATGGTTTGACCATGGTTGCGTTAGACGAGTCATATGAGTAAATGTAAAGTAACTAAATGAAAGAATGATATAATGAAAGTCCTTGCAAGTAAGCATGAATGGAAAGAAGTACAAACGTGTGCCTCAATAAATGTATGATAATTAAGAAATGTCAGTTTGGCCTTGAAAAGTCAAACATGGAAGGTTGATGAAATAATTAACTGGAATGAAAGAATTGCGTGTGAGGAATGAAATGCTTGACACGTTATGGCGTGTATGTAAGAAATTGTATAAGATTTATAGGTGAGTAAACACCTAATAAAATGAATGTTTGAATGAAATGTGCTAATTGCTAAATTTTTGGATGATAATGTTAGAACCCTTGATGTGATGAAACCAGTCGAATTGGTGGAAGGATGCTTATG
The DNA here is from genome assembly GCA_030545235.1 of Helianthus tuberosus. Lineage (NCBI taxonomy): Eukaryota > Viridiplantae > Streptophyta > Magnoliopsida > Asterales > Asteraceae > Helianthus > Helianthus tuberosus. The sequence continues at coordinate 64,511 of JARYGA010061001.1, forward strand.
AGTGAAGGCACATTACACGTGTAAATGGAATCTAGCCTAGTACGGCTTGTACTTGTGAAGAGTGCGGATCGATCCGGGTTACTGATCGTCGATTGCTGATATGAGATGAGGCTAGTAAAAGGTCTAACTTATGTTGGATAAGCACGAATTGGTAGATTGAAAATGACCTTGTAAGATTAAATATATTACGTATTAATATTTAATCTGTAGCCATTATAATCATTTACATTATATAGATCAAAATATATAACAATCCTATTAAATAATTAGTTGGTAATTATTGATGGACCATATTACCCTTATTAACTAATTAGGGTTTCCTCCTGGGTGCTTATATAAAGAGAATTATGTGGAGGTTAAGGGGTTAGACAGTTACACATTAGAAACACCCCATTAGCCATAACATCAATATTCGATCTCCTCTCCTAAACCGAATCCCCTATTCGGTTCTCATCATCACCATCATCAGTCAGCACCCTAAGGAGGAACCAGATCAAGATGACAAACATGTCAAACCTTAATTGCTGCGACTCCATCTGGATTCTCTGCTAACATGTGCTGATGCAACAAAGGTATGTTTTCATGTTTTCCATTATGTTCAAACAGAACTGAACCAACATGTGGTATCAGAGCATATGTTGATTAGTCAGTTCTGTTTTCGTATCCATTATTCTGGAATTGAAATCATGAAAACAGAATTTTTTGAATAAATTCGTAAACATAACTGATGGTTTTGGGTCTTGGACCGAAATCACTGTTTTCGGATTAAAGATCTATTATATGTTCTTCGAAATCAACTAGGTAATCTTATGACTGAAATCTGTTTAGAAAAAACCCTTAAAAAATTCAGGTTTCGGGTTCCAGAATCATGTTTTATGTTTTTAGGGTTCATAATGTTCTTAGTTAAAATTCGAAATATCCTTTATGTTTTGGAGTATGATTTGAATTGTTATGTGTTTTTCCAATTTTGATCTAATTTTTATCTAATAAGTTTTCGAAATCTGTTAATAGTATAAACAGATTATGTTTTTTCGAAATTACTGATAAGAATAGATCAATGTTATAATTGGAAACTCTATCACAATTCTTAAATTTCGAATTTTCAGTTACGTTTTGCATTAACAGTTGTTAACAGGAAGTTTCGAGATCCCTTCTAACGAGCCGAGACCAAGATCTCGACTCGAGACCACAAGGTCTCGACTCGAGACCACAAGGTCTCGACTCGAAATCATAAGTGTTCTCAAATATTCTCAACTCGAGACAACGATTTCGACTCGAGACAATAAGGTCTCGACTCGAGACAATAAGGTCTCGACTTGAGACCACTAAGGTTTCGACTAAGGGATTAAATCCTCATAAATCGAGACCATAAAGCTACAACTAGAGACTACAAGGTCACAACTCGAGACCATGGTTGCGACTCGAGACCTCATAAGGACTCGAGATCTCATAAAACAGTAGTCGAGACCATGATTATGACTCGAGAATGAAGTTGCGACTCGAGACCATAAGTGTTTTAGTCTTTCATGACTCGAGACAATAAGGTTGCGACTCGAGACCTCATAACTGACTCGAGATCTTATAACTCAGTCGAAACCTGACTCGAAACCTCATTATTTTAGGCTGTTTAATGTGAACTCACCGCGGAGTTCGATCCGCGCTAACTAGGGGTGTTCAAAAAAATCCGAATCCGAAACCGAATCCGAATTATCCGAAAATCCGTATCCGAATTATCCGAATTTTCGGATATCCGAAATTTCGGATATCCGAAATTTCGGATATCCGAATTTCGGATAATCCGAAAATTCGGATTCGGATAGTGATATTGAATTTTTTCGGATATTTCGGATATCCGATATCCGAAATTTTAAATTCTTTTTTTATTAGTTTTTAATTATATAACAATAAATCAAATAAAACCCTAACTTTCATATATACACAACATGTTTTTTCTCAGCCGCTGCACCTACCTTACAAAGTCAAGAAGCCTTTTCCACAAAGGGTTTCCAATTTCCATCGAAGTGAATGATGGTTGAAGGGCTTCAATCAAACGATATCTATTTTGTTTTGTTCCATTGGAAGATGATTAGGTAAGTCACCCTTTTGTTAAAAAAAGGGTTTCCATCGAAGGTTCTTTTCACAATTGTTGACAGACAGATGGATTGAAAACAACTTTGAGACATTTATACCATTTTAATGTGTTCACTGTTGTTGTAGAATGATTACAGAAGCAACATAGATTAGTAAATTTGAGTCTTAGTATTCAATGGATCATGTTTATTTTGCAAGGATGGATTTTAATGTAATTTTTTTTAAGATCTGATGTTATATTTGCTGCATTATAAAGATGGATGATTGTTTAAACTTTTATTTTAAATTTTTATTTTAGAATTATGGATATCCGGTTCAGTATCCGAATCCGTATCCGAAATTTCGGATATCCGAATTTCGGATATCCGAAATTTCGGATACGGATTCGGATAGTGAAATTAGCTATCCGAAATTTTCGGATATCCGAAATTCGGAAATCCGAATTTCCGGATATCCGGTTTTGAACACCCCTAGCGCTAACGGGTGGTTTGCTATTAAATAATTGGTTTTTGTAATTACTTAGTTAATTAATAAGGATCAAATAATGTTTTACAAAACCAAAATGGCTTTACTTGAATGAGCTTCTGATATATCATTTCTGGCCAAAGCTGACTTGATACATCTACTTATCATTCAAGTATTACGAAAGCTATGTTGTGTATGCATCATAAGCATGAATGTCTTAATTTCTGGCCAAAGCTGATTTAATTCATTCATAGATGGCATACTCAACAAGTGCATAACTAAAGTGATTGTTTCAATTCTGGCCAAAGCTGATTTGTTACAACCACTTTGCACATATGCTTAAATGATTACACTTCTGGCCAAAGCTGTTTTGTCTTCGTTTAAGTAGAATTTTTTTAGCTAAGTCTATTATTTTGATGTTAGTAATAGACATATCACAATCTCTTCACATAATGATCCTTAGATTAATGATCCTTAATTAAGTTTTTATGATCATTTCGTCTGCCTTATTCTTAGTACCCATAATTTTACTCACTGTAATTTTCTTCTATTAATCTATATCTGATCCACTCTAATTCTTAAAACCTAAAATGTTTGCTTTATTTACAGTTTCTATAAGAATTAGCTCTTAAATTAAATCCTTGATTATTTCCTAAGACACGATAATCCTATTGCTCTCTTCTGATAAAGATTATAAAGAAGAAAGTTAGAGCATGATGAATAGGATAAATCGAACATGATGTCTCTTATGATAATCACGAACTCTCTAACGTAAATGCTATCACTAAAGTTATTCCAGATTAAGTCTTTCCTAAGACTAATCTATAATTATGGAATAATCACTAGAACTCCTAAGATGCATGCCTTAATTTGAAACTCTAAACTATAAAGTTAAGTGGTATATGTGAATACATTATAATGTACAAAACCATGACCCATAAAGTTAAGGGCTTACGCATGGAAATAAGTACATTTTTTCCAGTACATTACATACTAAGATTTTCACTTGTATAATTTGATGCATTATAAATCAACTATAACACTCAAAAGTACCAAAGTATAACGAGTGTGTTGATAAGCAACGTATGTACAAAGAAATAAATGTTTGAAACTGGAAAATAAGATGTTATTCACCTTACAACCACTAATAGTTTAAAAGAGGATTGTTCTAAGGTCCATAGACAAATTACAAGTGCTAATCCCAACTCTAAGGTTCTTCAAGGGAAAATCTCACTGCATAATTATGTCATTAGACTAGGCATAAGCAACGAGACTATCCATTATTCTAAAGAACAGTTGGGTAAATTAATTAGATAGTCACTTATTAATGATATTTAAGTCTGGTAATTTCAATATTCCAATTAACACATGATTAGTTGACTCTAGTTCCATACGTTTCCTTCCCAGAACTTGACAAATAACTAATATGAGAGTTAGTGACAAAATTAATTGTTAACGCTATAAGAACCATAATAAGCAGTCTTCTAACAAAGTTTTTCGATACATTACATGTTCTGATTGTTAATCAGAGTACAGTATCATTACTTAGGCAATGTCATGAAGGTTGTGAGGTTTGCATAGTTAACATAAAGTCACACTTATCTTAAACTCTCATCTTATTTGTTCTAAATATCTGGATAGAAACATTATTAAAATGAAACTAGATGATACCTTACATTTTCACAACTTTTGTTATCATGCAAATGAGAACTGGGCAAAAGGAAAATGAGACTTGTAAATTTTATCCATTATAACCGAAATTCATGAGAAATTATGACATGGTTAATGAGGATGATTATTCAACTAATCTCATTCTAAGTGATTTCAAATCATGACGTTAAAAAGCCCTAAAATATAACTTGGCTTAAGGAATAAGCATGGGTCCATCATAAGTCATTCATTGACATTCGTGGAACTTATTCCAAATGGAATATTCAGACATAATTTATTTATTTATTTATTTTTTAACAGACTATCAACTTGTATCTAAATTTTGTCGTATATGGCACACGATCTTAGAAGAAATCTATTCATATATATACTTAATAAGATTTCTATTAAATATGTCCCTAAAGTTTCTTATGATATCTGGACATTAAAGAAATCAAATAAAGTCTAACGTATATATGATAGGTTCCCACGTCACGTAGCTCATTGAAACTTCTCTTGTAGCATTCTAGAGATATTAAAGATCAGTGGGAGCATTAAGTGTCTTAATAGTAACTTGCAATAGTTGCAAGAGGTGGGGGGAGTGAAAACTTTATATTACTTCAATTTACACCTCTTGTACAAGACACTGCTCCATTATGACACTGTTCTATTATAACTTATCTCCTTAAATCTAATGCTACTCTTACAAAAGTTTCATTGTTGCCTAATTGTGGGCGCACTTAGATTTCTTACCTAAACTAACATAATCCTCAACAAGAGAAATCACAACGACTAACGTCATTAATTTGTATCTCTCTATTAGAATTTGTTGGTCGTTACATATTGACCCTAAGCATGCTGAGTTCCTAAAGATTTCTAAGGTCAGTGGGAGCAGTCAAAGTCCTTATTATGACTTGCAAGGAATAAAAGAGGCGGGGGGAAGAGTGTCATTAAATTTCACTCCGAATTTAACTCCGATTACACCTCTTGTACACCATACTCTTCAAATTAAGCCAATAATCAACTTAGAATCCTGAAAATGATAGCAACCTAACCAAGAGCTAATCCATAAAACTGAAACTTCTAATGAACCCAATAATCAACTCAGGAGGTCATCTAGGTTTAAAAGCCTACTAACTTTGATGATTACATAACCTCCCTAATTGAAGTTGAAATGGATTTTGGAAATGTTTACTGATCATATCTCTTCAAATTAAGCCATTAGTGTCAATCAATCTTCTTAATGGAATAAAACAGTTTTCTAGTAAAACTGATTTTATGTGTTCGTATAACGTTTGGGATTTGATTGAATTACCTAAGAGTGTTCATAACTAAACCAAATCCTGATACAAACGTTAAGACACTAAGAAACTTGATTGATTGTCAAAGGTTGTACTCAGGAAGAGATAAATTATTAAAGAATCTTTATTACATATTTAACAAAAGATTTCTTTAAGGATCATCACTGTTCTAGTAGCTTATAATAATTTTGAGCTGCATTAGATGAACATTAAAACAATTTTCCCTAACAATGGCTGACACATTTACATGTTCATTAGATAACAACCTAAAGTTTCAAACTGAAGGTTAAAGAACACTTTATTTGTAAGCCAATAATATCCATGTATGGGTTAATGCAAACATCATAATGTGATGAAATCTTAACGTAATTATTTTCATCAAGAACCAAGTGGATTAATGTACCTACCTCAAAATGAGTGGGAGCAACTAAGATAAACTTGTCTATATAGATGATATTCTTTTGACAAGTATATGTTACATAAGTCAAAGCATTGTTAACACAAACTTTGATATAATAAATCTCAGAGATATCTCTTACGTGATTGATATCATAACATACTGAGATAGACCCAATGGGATATTACTTCTGCTCCATAAGTTTAACATTAAATGGGTCCTTACATATGTAACTAAACACTGCTCTCCTTTAGAGGATAATAGGATAAATGAGATTATTTACGCTTCATTAATTAGAAGCCTTATGTAAGTTTAAGTCTATACTCGTTTAGATATTACTCACATTGCAACACACTAGATATGTCTAGATTAATGTGAAGCATCTAATGGAGTATTACAATATCTTTAAAAGAAACGAGAGACTATGTGACAACTCGAGTTTCCGACATTCTTTATTCGCATTTAATGCACGTTGACTTCGACCGTTTAGATGTTTGACTTGTTTGACTTGTAACTGTACACTTCGCGTGATAATAAAAGTATTGTGTTTGCTTGATTATGTGTCGATATTATAGCATAAGACTTAGTGTATTAGAAATCACATGAACTGATTTAAAGCATGGAACTGCTCGACGAAACACAGGAGTGTTTCGCCATGAACACACTCGACGAAACAAGGCTGTTTCGCCAAACTCATCTCGACGAAACAGGCTGTTTCGCCGGCCCATGTTTCGCCAAAGCCCATCACGGGCCCAGAACGTTATTTTGAGTATAATTACGTAAAACAACATCACTTTTACACTTTCATCATCACAAACGAAACCCTAGAGTCCCTCCTTCTCTGCTGTCGGCAATCTAGCGTCCCTTAGCTCTCGAATCTTTGTTTGTTCATCTCTAATCGGTTAGTATGTGTTGTTAATCGATTTCATGTTTCTGTATCATCTCGATTCATGTTTGGGAATGTGATGGATATGTATTATTGCTGTGATAAGAGTATGATGATGTTGATATGGATTTCGATATGTAAGATGTGGTAGAATATATATATATGCAATGCTATGCGAAGCTTAATACAATCGAATGCTCAGTTCTGGATATTTGTTGTTATGATTCTGGTTATGAATACAAGTTAGTATCTTGATAGGGTACAATGATATGATGTTGTATGTTGATATGTTTTACACATGAACTAGGGTTTATGCTAGACAATGATTCTTGGATGATTGAGTATGATGATTTTACGTACACATTGAACCTCATATGATTTCTGTTATTGATGACGGCTGTTAGAAAGATTAGGGTTTCTGTATTATCCGAATCTGCTGTTAATGATGTCTGCGAAACTGATATCCGACGAAACAGAACTCTCGGCGAAACAGAATGTGTTTCGCCAAGAGTCCTCGACGAATCAGAATCATGTTTCACTAAACAAGGCCACGACGAAACTGAATTGTGTTTCGCCAACTATTGTGTTTCGCCAACTATGTGTTTCGTCAATTTGTGTTTCGCCGAAAGTGTGTTTCGCCAACTTATGTGTTTCGCCATTATGTGTGTTTCGCTGAACAGTTAATCTGCGCAGTAACTTGAGTTAATTCTGTTAATTGTTAACTGGAATAATTAACTGCTGTTAGACGTTGAACATAACTTGTATGATTGTGATTATGTGTTACATGCTTATACGTGAACAACTGGAACACAAACTGATTATGTGTACGTGCATACTCTAGGACGTGATTGATTTACTTTGAGCACATACTTAGCATACCGAGCAAACCAAGGTGAGTTCACACTCTTACCAAGGCATGGGATTCCCCAGGTGGGTTGGGAATGGGATTGATTGATTGCTTGTACTCACATCACTACTAGACTACTTACCACGGTCCTCGGATTGGGAAGGATGCCTGTGCCAAAATCTACATATAACATACGTACTATCCTCGGTTTGGGAAGGATACTAGTGTTAACACATACAAAAATCCTAGGTACCAATGTTCTCGGATGGGGAAGAACACCAGCGCTAAACCTACGTACTCGATACGTACTATCCTCGGTTGGGAAGGATACTTATACATATACTCATACTTATTACTATCCTCGGATTGGGAAGGATACTTACGAATACAACTAGTCTAGTAAATATACATTATGGGAAGCCCCCACCAATAGAACGTACTAACGGCCCAGTAGCGCCACATGTTACATACGAACTTACTATTACGCATTTACTCTCTGTGAACTCGCTCAACTAGTTGTTGATCCTCTGTTACATGCCTTGCAGGACCTTAGGTACTTATGGAGCTTGCACGGGAGGCGTAGTCGTTGTGGGCAAGGATCTTGAATACTTGATTAGACTTTATGACATTTCATACTTTATTATGTTGGGTTTAATTATACGCTTCCGCTATACAGTGATAACATATTTATGTTTTGGAACACCTTTCATATGGATTGTTTGGAATTAAATTGCAATTACTTTTACTTTATACATTGTTCTATATGATTGGTGGCTTGATCCTGGTCAGTCACGCCTCCAAGCGGTGATACTCCGCGTGTGGATTTTGGGGGTGTGACAGACTATAATTTAAAGAAGAAGTGAGAATTAAAACCGGTTTATTACTTTAACTTTGTAATGTTCAAAGATGATAAAATGTAATGTCGGGTATATCTTTATGTCAGCAGACAAAACTTATCTTATGGAGGAGTCATAACAAACTGATGTTAACAACCTAAGTTATAACGACATAATATAGTCACTAAATGTTGTTGGAAATTTATCAGTGGACTCATAAGCTTATTAACTCCATATAATTAATGTTTTGAAGACTTAGTGTGATAAAGTCAGCTACCATGACTCCTTGAACAGTAACAGTTCAAGAGGTGCTGCATTAAATTTCGATACGCAATTAATTATTCGTTTATGAACGAATTGAGGAAACTAAGTTTGTATCGAATACATTCATGATATGCTTAAGGATCCTATAACTGAATGGCTATTACCCATAAGTCTTATTAAGAGAGCTCATAGACGGGTATTAGTTTATGGCCATGCGCAACTGCATATCATACTATGAATGACTAAGTATTAGTTAATTTTCCTCATCAGTTTGATTTTGTACGTCTCTAAGAATATGTCAAGTCGACATAATGGCATATAAGACAAATAAAGTTACAAATCAAACAAAGGGCTTATGCGTATTTTGATCATGATGATTAGGTTTTAAATTAAGGCTATAGTATGATTAATGGGGGTCCTGAGTCGCATAATGATTCAACGGCTGTATTTTTCTGCTATAGTACTTGTTTAAGGCTAAAATGAGTGTTAACTCCTGATCAGGCTTATCTAATACTCATAGTAAATGATTACTCGGCTAAGTGGGAGAATGTAAGATTAAATATATTACGTATTAATATTTAATCTGTAGCCATTATAATCATTTACATTATATAGATCAAAATATATAACAATCCTATTAAATAATTAGTTGGTAATTGTTGATGGACCATATTATCCTTATTAACTAATTAGGGTTTCCTCCTGGGTGCTTATATAAGGAGAATTATGTGGAGGTTAAGGGGTTAGACAGTTACACATTAGAAACACCCCATTAGCCATAACATCAATATTCGATCTCCTCTCATAAACCGAATCCCCTATTCGGTTCTCATCATCACCATCATCAGTCAGCACCCTAAGGAGGAACCAGATCAAGATGACAATCATGTCAAACCTTAATTGCTGCAACTCCATCTGGATTCTCTGCTAACATGTGCTGATGCAACCAAAGGTATGTTTTCATGTTTTCCATTATGTTCAAACAGAACTGAACCAACAGACCTATGAAGGGAATGTTTGATTTCTAATAGTTAACATAAGAAGGAAAACTATGTTATTAAGAAGGAAATCTTAGGGGTTTAAGTGTAGGTTTTGAGTATTGGTTAAATTCTCGTATAATGAATTTGCATGACACGTATACTTATGCGAATTAATTAATGCATGAAATGAGAGTAATAGTGATGGAGAATGAATAATGTGAATTGAATGTGAAGTGAGGATATGTATGGTACAAACAACTATGGAAAATGTAGAATGATGTTAACCTGGGAGCTAAGTAAATATGTATGATCATGAAATAGTACTTCGTTACAATAACAAAACAATAATTAAATGTCATGTAATATATGTGTAGAATGTAATCTTAAAGGATGAGACAAAGGTATTT
>JARYGA010061002.1:0-27901 GCA_030545235.1 Helianthus tuberosus
GGGTTTAATTTAGTTAATTTAATTAGACCACATTTTAGCACATCAGTTTCCGTTGTTTGGCACGTTGTCATACCGTCTCAATAAAATCTTTCAGCTTAACTGTTTTTACAAATTTTCAACCTGAAACACTTGCTCGGTCGAACAGCAATCCGATCGGATAACTATCCGATCGAACGGCTATCGGACCAAGTGACTTATGATTTTTAAACAACTTAAACAAATTTCAAAGAATGCTAGTCTCCACTCGGATCACCATCCGAGCGGACGGCCATCCGTCCAGATGACCGTCCGACCGGACGACCTGAGGAGTAGAGGCACTTCAAGCTTTTCAAAATACTACAACGAAAACTTCAAAGTTCATACACAAACACATCCTTCCCAAACGAATGGCTATCCGACCGGATCACCATCCGTCCCTCAAACACTCCGACACGCTTTTTAACGCACTGTTCAACGCTTACACTAGCGTTCTCTAACCAGGCTAAGTCTTCAGCGCTCCCTTCAATCCAAGCTTATGTTTATTTATTAAACACGAACTGTGAGTATACACGATCCCTTTTTGCTTTATGCACTTTTGGGTGTTACATACGTTACATATATCAAATCACAATCAACACACAACTCAACACCTTTTTATACGCTAACCACTCTCGCATGTTATACGTGTTATTTGATGAAAGCTAGTATGTTATGTTTACACAGTGATTGTTGCCTGACACCTTAGCAACGATAGTACTATAGTTTGGACTCAGCACCTGTCGTGGACAGGGGTTGTTAAGGGCTTTTCTTCACGTGTCACAGTGGTGATATATGTTGCGCATTCTACAACTCGCAGTCACGTCTGTGCATATTTCATTGTCGATAACTTACCTGCTTCACATTTCTACGTGTTACATGCTGGTTATGCGTAAATCGATTTCGCTACTATTATACTATTAAACTTGTATGCTCACCTTTACACTATGTGTATTGACTTTAATTTTAACGTATGTGATAGGTGTTTAGGATGCTTTCTCCTGCTAGCTGCTATGGAATCAAGTTTAGGTGGTCTAGAAACCCACAAATAATTTAAATCTGGGTTGTCGGAACAATTTACTGTCTTGAGAAACAATATGTCTGTAATAACTGCTTTTATTTTGATATGTTATGGTATGGGACATAACGTTAAATATCTAGTAATTTTAGTTGTTAAGGATTCTCCTGGACAATCTGTTTCGCTCAGTGTCGCGCCCCGATGTTTCCGCCATCGGTTGGGGTGTGACAGATTGGTATCAGAGCCATAACTATAGGGAATTAGGTAAGACTCGACCTAGTCCGGGTCGATGTCTTAGAACTGACCTAGTCTATAGTCTAAGTACCAACAGACCGCCTTGTGTGAACCCGATAGGGGTTCTGTGCGAGCTTACTCTTTATACTCTCGTTTACACCCGCTGAATTCATGACTTTGCATGAACATCACATACTACAGCTTTGTGCAAACACTCAGCCTTTCCTATGGCTGACTACGCACACGCTTTTACAAACAAGTGATTTGGTCAAGACTAGGTGTGAAAACCATAAACTCTAGATAGAATCACTCACTCGACACGCATTTTATCTAATAAAACACGAGAATTTGCGTTGAGTTAGGTGTGAAAACCATACCTCAACGCGATTCTCCCTATCTATATTTTGGTTTTATCACACAAACAGGAATGAACTTATTAAGTTAGGGGTGAAACCCACATCTTAATGACTTACTCCGCTCTATATTTTGGTTTTACAAAACTCTCACCAAAGTCTCGATGGGTTCCAACGACTAGGGTCACGTAATGGCCGAAAGGATGCGTGTCGAACGCCCGAATTGAGGCGAGAGCACAGTCTATTAAGCTAACGCGTGTACTCAAGGTCCTTGAGAATAGTCGAATCACTTTGGGTAGTCAAAGTCTAGCACACCCGAGACATTCTGATTTTCACTGATTATATGCCTTATCTCTTTTGTGTGTTCCGATTCTGAGATCACCACCGATGACTCTGTGAACCATTGGTTTTATGTGTTTTATGTGGTTTTAAATGCTTATGTGTTTTGATTTTGAAGACTTATTCGCTTTTCACCGCTCGCTATTATTAAACACGCACGACACACACAGCTATTTACACCTAGATATGCTAACAAATCGTCAACACACTACAAGCTATTCGCATCGCTAATCACTGTTGCCCAATTCGCTATCGATACTCGCATTCGTAACTCTCGATCGCTTCTTGCAGCTTTGAAAGATAGGTGAATACGTGCAAAATATGTAGGTTAATACGTGCAAAATATAGTGGAATACGTGCTTACGTGGATTACGTGCTTCTGTGCTCTACGTGCTTATGTGTTTTTGTGCTTATGTGCCAATGTGATTATGTGCCTAAGTAATTGATGTGTTCCTGTGCTTTACATAAAGTAGCTTTCAGTGATACGCTAAGCAAGTATCTAGGTATCTCGTCTGAATCCTATGACGATGTCTGTTGCAGACAATCTCTTCATTCGGATCTCATACTTCTCGCTCTGCTCGCCGCAATCACGCTGACAAACGCATCGCCTCGCTAATCGCCAAGCAGATGGCTAAGGTCATTCTACAAATTGTCTGCGAGATTAATGAAATCGCTAGCAAGTCATCTGAGGAATCTAGGACTGACTCTCCCAAGGCTACTTTTAGCTTCAAGCAGTTTAAAGCTTGTGGACCCAAAGACTTCACTGGGGAAGATGGGCTGAGCACAATGTTTTCATGGTTCGACTCGATTGAAGTCACCCTACGACAAAGCGGATGTCCAGACAACCTCCGCACTGTTAACGCAACTGGTGTCTTCCAGTCTAGGGCACTGGAATGGTGGACAGCGGAGCAAAACAGGCATGGGAACGACGCAGCTTATGGACTTTCTTAGGAGGAATTGAAAGAAAACATGATGAAAGAATTTTGTCCTTCGCACGAGCTCCAAAAGCTGGAAGACGAGTTCTAGCACATCAAGCAAGAGGGTGGTGACAATGCTGGTCTTACTGCACACTTCAAACAGCTTAGCATCATCTGCCCTGGCCAAATTACAACTCCCGACATCACAATCAAGAAATATATTCGAGCTTTACCTGATTGTGTTGCCGATTTCGTCCAAGCGGCCAAGACTACAACAATTGAGGAGACCTTCCTGCTCGCTGCCGAGATTAATGACAAGCGAGTTCGTGCTGGTTACTTCAATAAAACCTCCAAGAGTCTTCACCAAGCCACCACTACTTCTGCTACTCCCGCCGCTGAAACCGCTTCACCTCAAGCTTCGAAATCTTCACGCCACAAGCGCAAGAACAACAAAAACAACAAGAACTATGCTGTCACAACCGCTCCTCTTAATGTTGTTCTTGTCTAACAGTAGAACCAGAATCGCTAAATCACTGCACCCGTGACCAACGCACCTCCTGCAAAACGTGCGTATATCGGTATTCACCCATTATGCCCTACCTGTACTTATCACCATCCAGTTGGGATCGCATGTTGATTTTGTGTTCACTGCAACCTCTATGGCCACTTTACTGCAAACTGCCATACTGGTCCCCGTCAAGCTCAAGTTCAAGCTCCTGCTCTGCCAGCTCCACTTCTCGCTCCTCAGGGACAACAAGTAGCTCCTGCTCACGCAAGAACCTGCTATACGTGTGGTGATCCTAACCACTTCGTGAATGTCTGCCAGAACAGAGTCGTGAAGCAAGAGCCACAGCAGCAACCAGTGCAGCAACAACATCAACAGCAGCAGCCAGCGCAGCAAGCAGCCCGTGGGCAAGTTTTCAACATCAACGCCCGCCAGGCCCAAGCAGACAACAGCGTGGTTAATGGTACGTTTCTCGTAAATGGTATTTATGTTTCGTGTTTGTTTGATACTGGAGCCGATAACTGTTTCCTATCGTTTGAATTCGAAAGGCTCCTAAACCGTAAACGCGTTAACCTCCCATCAATATTCGACGTAGAAGTTTCCACCGGAAGAACCGTCATTGTTAGTTCCATTCTACGTGATTGTACTCTTGAGCTCAACCGTCACGTTTTCCCGATCAATCTTATCCCGATGCAGCTTGGTAGTTTTGACGTCTTAGTAGGCATGGATTTTCTTCGTGAAAATCATGCTAAAATCGTTTGTTTTGAAAAGATGATTCATTTCTCTCTTTCAAACGGTGATCAATTGTGTGTCAATGGCGAAGTCGCTTCGAAGAAACTACAACTCATGTTATGTGTCCAAGCCAGCAAGTATCTCCGCAAGGAATATAAAGCTTTCTTGGCGGACATCGTAGTAGCGGAGAAGGAAAAGAAAGAGAAGGCAATGGAAAAAGGTGCTTGTGGTTCATAATTTTCCTAACGTCTTTCCTGATGATTTACCTGGTTTACCGCCGTCTCGTGATATCGATTTTCGAATTGACCTCATTCCTAGACCTAATCCGTCGCCAAAGCGCCTTATCATCTTGCTCCATCCGAAATGCGCGAACACTCGAGTCAACTCCAGGAATTGCTTGATAAAGGCTTCATTCTCCCTAGCACCTCTCCTTGGGGCGCACCTGTCCTTTTCGTCAAAAAGAAGGATGGATCGTTCCGGATGTGCATCGATTATAGGGAACTCAATAAGTTGACTATCAAGAATCGTTATCCCTTACCTCGAATCGATGATTTGTTTGATCAATCACAAGGTGCTACGTGTTTTTCCATGATCGATCTATGCTCCGGCTATCATCAACTACGAATCCAAGAGGACGACATACCCAAAACAACTTTTCTAACCTGATACAGCCACTACGAGTTTGTTGTTATGCCCTTTGGTCTAACTAACGCCCCTACAGTTTTCATGGATCTAATGAATCGCGTGTGTAAACCCTTTCTCGACCGCTTCGTCATCGTGTTTGTCGATGATATCCTGATCTATTCTAAGTCAAAAGCCAAACACGCGCAACATCTCCGTTTGGTTCTTGAATTACTCCAAGGAAATCGCCTCTATGCCAAATTCTCCAAGTGTGAATTTTGGCTTGAGGAGGTTCAATTTCTCGGTCATATTGTCAATAGTCAAGGTATTCACGAAGACCCCGCGAAGATCGAAGCAGTTACGAGTTGGATTACACAAAAGAACCCGTCCGAATTTTGTTCTTTTCTCAGATTGGCATGATACTATCGCCGATTCATCGCTGATTTCTCGAAGATCGTTGTCCCTCTCACCTCTCCTACGCACAAGGACAAACCTTTTGTTTGGGGAACCGAACAAGAGGAAGCCTTTCAAACCCTAAAGCTCATGATTTGCAACGCTCCTGTGCTCGTATTACCAGACGGAAACGACGACTTCGTAGTCTACTGCGATGCCTCTAACCTCGGCCTCAGTTGTGTTCTCATGCAATAGGACAAGGTTATCGCGTACGCCACCCACGATATTGAGCTTGGTGCAGTTGTTTTTGTGTTATAGATTTGGCGACACTACCTTTATGGTACCAAGTGTACGGTCTTCACCGACCGTAAGAGCCTACAGCACATCTTGAACCAGAAGGAGCTGAACATGCGCCAACGCTGATGGTTGAACTTCTCAACGATTACGACTGTGAGATTCGTTACCATCCAGGCAAAGCAAATGTCATTGTCGATGCTCTCAGTCGACGAAGCTATTTGCATAGCGTTCGAAATACTCAAGCCCAACACGGCCTCGAAGCTCTAATCCGTGATGCTCAGCACGCATGCTTCATTGAGAATACCTTAAGAGAGGAAATGAAGAAATGTGGTGCTGAAACCCAATTTGTCACCAAATCGAACGGTATCTACTATTATCTCGATCGCATCTGGATCCCCAGTCGCAATAACCTTCGGGAGATATTGTTCACCGAAGCCCACAAGTCTCGATATTCTATTCATCCCGGTGCCGACAAGATGTACCAGGACTTGCGTGCCAGGTATTGGTGGCCTGGAATGAAGAAGGATATCGCTCTCTATATTTCGAAATGCCTAACCTGCTCGAACGTCAAGGCTGAGCAACAACGACCCTCTGGCTTACTCGTGCAACCCGAGATCCCTATGTGGATGTGGGAGAGTATAGCCACGGATTTCATTACGAAACTCCCGCGCACGCCATCAGGTCGCGATAGCATCTGGGTTATCGTTGATCGTTTCACTAAATCCGCCCACTTTCTGCCGATACGGGAAGACTACAAGGTAGAACGATTAGCACGAATCTATACCGACGAAGTCATTTGTCGACATTGGACACCTCGTGACATCATCTCTGACCGCGATGGTCGATTCACTTCACGCGTGTGGGAAACTTTTCAATATGCTCTCGGTACTACTCTCAATCTTAGTACTACTTTCCATCCCCAAACCGACGGTCAGACTGAACGCACGATACGCACCCTCGAAGACATGCTTCGCTCGTGCGTTATAGATTTCGGTGGTAATTGGGATTCACGTTTACCTTTAGTTGAATTCTCGAACAATAACAGTTATCACTCTAGCATTCAAATGGCACCATTTGAGGCATTATATGGAAGAAAATGTCGATCGCCTATTGTATGGCAGGAGATCGGGGATGCGCAAATTACCGGTCCTGAATTATTGCAAGAAACAACTAACAAGATCCTCCAAATACGAGACAATCTTCTGAAATCTTGGAGTTGTCAAAAGAGTTACGCCGATAAACGCCGCAAGCCCCTTGAATTTGCGTTGGTGATCACGTACTCCTAAAGGTTGCACCTTGGAATGGGGTGATCCGATTCGGCAAGAAAGGAAAGCTAGCACCTCGATATGTTGGACCCTTTAAGATTCTGGAAAGAATTGTCAAAGTTGCCTACAGACTCGAATTGCCGGAGGAACTCAGCAACGTACATCCGACTTTCCACGTTTCGAACCTCAAAATGTGCCTAGCCGACCAGAATTTACACGTCCCTCTTGAGGATCTACAAGTGAACGAAACATTACACTTCGTGGAAAAACCATTCGAGATCATGGACCGAGAGACCAAGAAACTCCGACGCTCACGCATTCCTATTATGAAGGTATAATAACCCTCCTAAAATATTTATAACACCCCTATACGTCCTAAAATACACCCTGTATATGAAAAGTGGACCCTAATACTTTATTTTTAAAAATTAAATAGAAACAATAATTTAAGTTTTTCGCGGGGCGCGACAGACTGCTCTTAATCCGTCGCGGGGCGCGACAGCCTAGCCACCAGGCCGTCCCACAGGCTGCCACGTGTCCGACGTGTGTGGAAGCTAGTAGGTTGACTCGGCAACCCTATAAGAGACACGTGGTCTTTTGCGGGTCGCGTAAGCCCACCCCTCATCTGTCGCGGGGAGCGACAGACTCCCTGAGCAGCCCTATAAATAGGTTCAATTGTATTCAATTGGAATTTGTTCAAAATATAATTTTCTCTCTAAATTTCTGATAGTATAAGTAATTCCCGGGCATTATACCCCATAATTAGCGAAGCTCTGCCTCGTTGTAAGTATTATAACCCCCAGTTACGTATTAGATACGCTGCCCGATTGATCTAGTGCTCTGTAACGCCTGTCGAGGCTCTGCCCGACGCAGTCGTTGGAGTTCTGTCTCGGGGAGGGTATAACTAATGTAAAAATTGGGTTATTATACTAACGCGTGTGCATAATTTAATTTATTAGATTATAACCAGGAAGTCACAGGGAAAAACCTAAAATAGCAATGTGAGTAATCCTTTCTTTTTGTAAACTGTTTTTACAAAACCTCAATTGTTTTACATGATAATTAACAGTGATTGAGTATTTGTAATTCTACAATTATCGTCGGTATGTTGGGGTTTTGTATACAAAATTTGTTACTACACTGTGAGTAGTAACATGACCACAAGTCGGGTTGACAGTACCGTGCGTGGTAATTAAGGTAGAAAAATAAACAAATGTAATTGCGCGATCACCCTTAATGCTGTAAAATGACAAAACCTGTTTTGATTAAACAGGGATTCACTCACCAGTATTTCTTGCTGATAAAATGTATTAAACACGTGTTTCAGGTAACTTAGTGTGAAGCCCATAAAAAGCCTGCTGGAGAGCACTGGATGCTTAGAAAAGTGGCTATAAAAGTTACCTAGATAAAAAGTAAGAATTGTTTTCAATAATTAGGGTTTATCCCTAATAAAATATTATGAATGAAAACTTGGGTTTTACCCATGTGTTTATTATTATAAAAATGTGGTGTTTTACTCTGATAAACTATTTCCTAACTACGGTCCTGATGAAAATTTGCGCTGCTAAATTGATAAACACCGATACCATCTGCTCCGAGTCTCGGGTATTAGAGCTAAGCAACTTGTTTAAGTCATTTAGGTGTTCTTCTAATACCTAAACCTTAAACGTTACTGTTAGGAAATAAATACCTTATGTGTTATCCTGCAAACATAAAATCTTAATATGGTTATTATGAATTTTATGTCATTAAATGAATTTTGAATTCCCAATATGTGTTACTCCTATCTAAATCTTACAGTTATTGATATGTTTATATATATATATAAGTGATATATTAATAATGGTATGCCTTATCAAATTTTGTGAAATATTATATGTATCATATTTATATATTTATGTGAATATAATTCAGTATAAATTTTATAACATTATAATATTATGCTACTAATATTTAATATCTTAGTCAAAGACATTAATATACGATAACACAATTCGGATATGATAATTCAAAAATAGCATAAAATAAATATTAAGATAATGTAATTTATATATATTATACTTAAATGATTTTATGTCATTTAAATTCTCAGTATGTGTAACCCCTATTTGTATCTTACAATACGTTATGCTATAAATATATAAAAGGAATATATTCATAATATATTAAACTTTGTAATAGATATCATACCCTTATATTCATGTGACTACAATTCAATATAAATTATAATTATATTGTGATATTAACATTAATATCTTAATCAGAGATTTAAGGTAACACCCCTTTGATATATGTCACTAAAATATTATATTATAACATATTATTTGATGTAAGTAGTATGTTTTATGATTTATGATATAACCCAAAATTTTACTCGATTATATTTTGCCAAGATTTTGACAAAACATGTAATTATAGTATTTATTTTGTTAAAATATAATATCTCAGCATACTTAAAACATGTTTATTGTTTAAAAACAGTATTACAACAGAATTTTCATAATGATACTATGAAAATATTATATATGCTTTCATTATATTATATAAACACATGTACATTTACATACACATGAAAAATGTGCGAAAATTATATAAATACTCTATATTTTATAAATTATCTTAATAAAACAACTGATATTTCATACATAGAAATATGTATAAAAAATATCTGGTACTGTATAACTACATAATTTAAATATATATATATATATATATATATATATATATACACATAATACGTGTATATCACAAGGAAGTAACTTAAGAATTTTATCATTTTATAGTTTAACTCATTTCTTAAACTATATTTGATTTATATGTATGTATATTCTGATTTAAGAGTAATACTTCCTACAATCAAATTTAGAAACGCCAAACTTTGTATTACCTATTATGATTCTTTAAATAAATAAAATTGATAAATCAAGAATCAAGTCCTAATATTTTCAACCAATATGGTTCAACCCTATGGGTAAAACTATTCTAAGAAATCTGTAAGGATTATATATTGTGATTTAATTTAATTATTCACCATTTTATTTCAAAATAGTATGATCAACAGAAATTCATTTCCAATTACTATTGTTAGTATAAGAAAATAAAGTTATGAAAATAAGGATAATTAATACTCTCTGCTATATAATTGGATTGTTATAAAAATAATTTAGTATTATATATTTTTTTGAAAATCTTGTATACATATGCACATACAGAATGGAATTTCTTGCTAAGGTATACAATATAATAAGACAAATATTTTCAGTAGAAAAGCAAATCTTTGTATATAACAGAAGAAACAGATCTATCTGTTTACCTAGAAATTATCCAAATGATTTTTTTTAAACTATTAACCACAATTAACCCAAAAGAAACCCTAAAGACACCCGGGTTAGCCCCAAGGGAAAAATAGTAGAATCAATAACTAGAAAACTCAGGATCTTATATAAACCTTTATTTATGACCACAGTCACATCCACAGTTCCTACCACGCATCCCGAATATTTATCCAATTATGAGCCCTGAGAATATAAACTAAGTTGAGAAAATATAAAGCCATTCTTAGTAATACACCGAGCCCATAATCTGGAATAAGAGCTCGTCTGTAACTACGATAACGGGAAATGGCACATAATATATTATATATATATTTTCCTTATATTTTGATAAAATATATAGCGAAAAGGAAATATTAAAATATAATATATCTATAAGTGTGTGTGTGTGTATATATATATATATATATATATATATATATATATATATGTTAATACATCATACTGATAGGTATGATTATACTTGTGCTAATTGTAAAACAAGCGACCAAAATGTGCTTGTATAATTGCTTAGTCTTGTGATAATTATATCGGAATATGTTTGCAATTCAGATGTCAAAGGAAATAACCTGTAATCAAGAAATTCAAGCTACTAATGAAAACTCTTTGGACAAAAGCACTATAGAAAACATAATAGCTCAAGGAATATCGAATGCCATACCTTCGATCATTGAAGCTATTAAAATTTCTATGCCTATCAACGAAAGTCCTACTTTACGTTGTAAGCATACTCATCACTTCAAACCTAACCCTGGTATCAATGGAGATCATGATATCCGTATCAAAACTCCATCCTACAAGCGAAAGAAAACCACAACCTATAGTTACTCTTATAAGAAATTCCGCTCTGATAAAACTGATGAGAACCAAGAAGCGGGATCGTCAATCGTGCAACCTACCTCCAACAACTATAATCAGAAGAGTTCAAAAAGACACCATTCTAGGAAGACCCACCGCTGTAACTTTTGCAAGAACGCTGGACATGCAGAGGAAGAGTGTAGAATGAAAACTAACGTCCGTTTCAACTGTGGAGATCCAGGTCATATCTGTCCCTACTGCCCGAAATTATCCAAGGCTCCTGACAACAAGGCTATAAACCCAGATGAAGCTAAGGAGAACGCATAAATACTTACGACATCGGAGGCAACAACAACTTCTAAAATAAGCACCTTTATGTTTTGACTATACTAAAGTATTAATTGACTCTTGATTCCGAACAAAGTTTTATAATCAAAGATCTTTATTTTTCTTTCATAAAGCCAACACTCATTTGTCTCATCTCTTGAAAAATTCATATGTTGCACAAGCATTGCTTGTTACGCATGTGATTCCACTTCAAAAGATTTTTTATTCACAAGTTCGAATATTATGTTATGGTACTCATTTTAAATCTTGATAACTTGTGTTATTGCAAAAACGTTGACTTTGATATCAAGTCAACAGATTTCTTGGAAAACTCCTTTCCTTTTCAAAGATACTTACCGGATTTTATTGTAACCATTTCTTGCCAATACATATATCCATTGTTGGAATATGTCTAAACCAAGCTCAAATTGTTTGAACTTGCTCCTATACATTCGATTCAAAATCCCATATGATGAATTGAGATCATCATATTCGAGGCAATTTCATTTGTTTGAATCATAGTATACCTATTCAAAGTCTAGGACTCCAATAAATCGTTTGTTAACCCACGACACCTTGCGGTGGCGATTTCTTTGAAAACTTGGACTCATTTCATTTTCACACCTGAGGTACGAATTTATCTATTTATCGATTCATCATCCTAAACCAGCTTTGTGTTAAGATAAAGGTACCTAAATTCTTATTCCAATGTACCTCCAACATTTCTTTTATCGATCCTATGATATTCAATTATTCATTTGAACATCCTATCTTTCGAATATTCAGATTCACTTCATTGAAAATTTCAGTTAATTTCAAAAACGGTAAATTCATTCGGTCATCGTAATCATTGAATTCTTTCAATCACTACAACACCTTGTTGTGTCTGTATAAATTTATAGCCTATGCTAATAGTAAACCCTAATCATATCAATTCATACATCATTCATTTGCCTCATCATTCAAGTAGTCTTGATACAGTTATGTATCAAGACAATGATACACTAAATTCTATTCTATTTTCAGTGTATCTCTGCCATTTGAAATAAATGTCACTGATTTCTGGTATGATCATTGACAAATCATTTTTCATACTTCTATTTTTAAATTGAGATTATTGATTCAGAATTTCCCTCAATTAATAATCAAAGAAAGTTCTCTTCTGACATTGAATCTTATTGTTTTTAAAAAAGTCATTGCATTTCAAATTATATGCCTATCAAATCTCTCTATTTGATTTGTGAAACTTAACTATGTCACCTTCAGTTAACATCAATTCCTGGAATTAATCGAAACATTTATGTTTCTCATTTTCCTTAGAAAATTCTCACTAAGGATTCGTCTGCTAAGTGTTTTTGTAAGATTTCATACATACATCATTTCTGTCAGTTGTAGCTGATAAGCTACATTTCCTATTCGTTTAATAAATGGTCCAACATACCTGGAACTTAACTTCCCTCTTTTTAATGAATCTAACTACCCCTTTCATAGAGAAATTTTTAACACAACCACTTGAAAGATTTTCATCTATTATGATAATCTCGTATTGCTTTAACTTGAACTATCTTGTCTATTGTTTCTTGCACTATATCGAGTTTAGAGGAATTGCTTTCTCCAAATTTCTGCCCAACAGATAGGAGCTCGGAACTTTCGTCCATTAAATGCTTCCAAAGACGCTTTAACACTGTTTTTACTAACTACAAGACTCGATATACCTCCAAGAGAATATCTTAGCCCAAATATCGAGAACAAGATTTAAAACAAGGTTGGGAGGATATAACAACCCTCCTAAAATATTTATAACACCCCTATACGTCCTAAAATACACCCCGTATATGAAAAGTGGACCCTAAATACTTTATTTTTAAAAATTAAATAAAACAATAATTTAAGTTTGTCGCGGGGCGCGACAGACTGCTCTTAATTCGTCGCGGGGCACGACAGCCTGGCCACCAGGCCGCCCCATAGGCCGCCACGTGTCCGACGCGTGTGGAAGCTAGTAGGTTGACTCGACAACCCTATAAGAGACACATGGTCTCTCGTGGGCCGCGTAAGCCCACTCCTCATCTGTCGCGGGGCGCGACAGACTCCCTGAGCAGCCCTATAAATAGGTTCGATTGAATTCAATTGGAATTCGTTCAAAATATATTTTTCTCTCTAAATTTCTAATTTCTGATAGTATAAGTAATTCCCGGGCATTATACCCCCTAATTAGCGAAGCTCTGCCTCGTTGTAAGTATTATAACCCCCAGTTACGTATTAGATACGCTGCCCGATTGATCTAGTGCTCCGTAACGCCTGTCGAGGCTCTGCCCGTCGTAGTCGTTGGAGTTCTGTCTCGAGGAGGGTATAACTAATGTAAATATTGAGTTATTATACTAACGCGTGTGCATTGTTTAATTTATTAGATTACAACCAGGAAGTCACAGGGAAAAACCTAAAATAGCAATGTGAGTAATCCTTTCTTTTTGTAAACTGTTTTTACAAAACCTCAATTATTTTACATGGTAGTTAACAGTGATTGAGTATTTGTAATTCTACAATTATCATCGGTATGTTGGGGTTTTGTATACAAAATTTGTTGCTACACTATGAGTCGTAACATGACCACAAGTCGGGTTGACAGTACCATGGGTGGTAATTAAGGTAGAAAAATAAACAAATTTAATTGCGCGATCGCCCTCAATGCTGTAAAATGACAAAACCTGTTTTGATTAAACTGGGATTCACTCACCAGTATTTCTTGCTGATAAAATGTTTTAAACACGTGTTTCAGGTAACTTAGTGTGAAGCCCATAAAAAAACCAGCAGGAGAGTACTAAAGGCTTAGAAAAGTGGCTATAAAAGTTACCTAGATAAAAAGGAAGAATTGTTTTCAATAATTAGGGTTAATCCCTAATAAAATATTATTAATGAAAATTTGGGTTTTACCCATGTGTTTATTATTATAAAAATGTGGTGTTTTACTCTGATAAACTATTTCCTAACTACGGTCCTGATGAAATTTCCGCTGCTAAATTAATAAACACCGGTACCATCTGGTCTGAGTCTCGCGGCTCCCGCTCCAGGGGTGGGGTCAGGGGCTGTGATAGAAGGTTCGCTGGGAAGGCAAATGCGGCGTCGAGTTCACCTGGGAACTCGAGAGTGATATGAAGGCTAAGTATCCACAACTATTCGTTACGCCTACACCCTAAATTTCGGGACGAAATTTCCTAAAGTAGGGGAGGCTGTAACAACCCGATTTTCCGAAGTCAAAGTCAAAGTACAAGTCAAAGGAAGATAAGATTGCTAATCAGATCTGTCATTTCTGAATTAATTATTGCTTGTACTCTTTGACTCGATAATCGATACTTTGCTTGACGCTATTATGTTTTACGGTTTATTAATATGAGAAGTAACAATGCGATAAACGTAATTAAACGCTAATATACTAAATGCTATCACATCGCTATCACATCGCAATTCGAATTACAGGTTCTGGATATTGTTTTACGTGTGTGTGATATTATGTGCTTTACTTGTGTGTGCGTATATATATTGTAGGATGTTATTCACAAACGCAATCGCAACTCTATCACATCGCATCGCAACCCGGAATACAAGTTACTTTTATGGTTATTAGGTTGATTATGTTATTTGTGTAACTAATGAGTAATACTATCGCATCGCTTACTCGAAACGCAACGCAACGCTCAACGCACGAAACGAAAGTCGGAAACTAACTCACTCAAGCCATCCGATCGAATGACCCTTCGATCGAATGGTCATCCGTCCGGATGACCATCGGATCGGATGGCCATCCGATCGAAAGGCCCTCCGACCGAATCACTCCACACCGCCTCTTCTCCTCTTCACCTATATATAGCTCACCTATCACATCACTGTTCATGATGTGACAGCTCTCCTTCGACCCACGCACTCCTAGCCGCTTTTCTCTCGATTTCTCGCGATTCTTGTAAGTTTCCATCTCAAACCTTGTACTTCCTTGATCTTTACAAACTTCCTCATCATTTTCACCATCAAATCACAACTTTTAACCATGAAATCACTTGATTTCGGGCTGTTCAATGGTGACGTCATCACGAGTTCTTATGAACTTCGGAGAATGACTTCATCTCTGCAAGAATGGTCCGAATCTAACAAATTTCTACACATTCTTACACTGATTTCAACTAAATTTAAGCATAAACAAAGTGATTCAAACTTTTCTTCAACATCCTTAACTTTTCACCCAAAACCGTTAGAATCTGGACTCGTTCGGGTTCAATACTCATTCTCTAGTGGAGACCCGGACTGAGAATGGATTTCTAACGAATAGCAACCGATTCACGGGTTAAACATGAAACTCCGTCAAGAACAGTAAAGTCTGGACGAACGGGTTATTCTCGTCCGAACGGATGAGTTGGACTTGAGGTGGTTTCCGTTGTTTGGCACGTTGTCATACCGTCTCAATAAAATCTTTCAGCTTAACTGTTTTTACAAAGTTTTCAACTCGAAACAGTTGCTCGATCGAACAGCCATCCGATCGAACGGCTATCCGACCAAGTGACTTATGATTTTTAAACAACTTAAACAAATTTCAAAATTTCAAAGAATGTTAATCTCCACTTGGATCACAATCTGAGTGGGCGGCCATTCGTCCGGATGACCGGACGACCTGAGGAGTAGAGACACTTCAAGCTTTTCGAAATACTACAACGAGAACTTCAAAGTTCATACACAAACACATCCTTCCTAGACGAATGACTATCCGACCGAATGGATCCGACCGGATCACCATCCGTCCCTCAAACACTCTGACACGCTGTTTAATGCACTGTTCAACGTTTACACTATCGTTATCTGACCAGGCTAACTCTCCAGCGCTCCCTTCAATCCAAGCTTGTGTTTATTTATTAAACACGAACTGTGAGTATACTCGATTCCTTTTTGCTTTATGCAATTTTGGGTGTTACATATGTTACATATATCAAATCATAATCAACACACAACTCAACACCTTTTTATACGCTAACCGTTCTCACATGTTATACGTGTTATTCGATGAATGCTAGTATGTTATGTTTACACGTTGATTGTTGCCTGACACCTTTGCAATGATAGTACTATAGTTTGGACTCGGCACCTGTCGTGGACAGGGTTTGTTAAGGGCTTTTCTTCACGTGTCATAGTGGTGATATGTGTTGCGCATTCTACAACTCGCAGTCACGTCTGTGCATATTTCATTGTCGATAACTTACCTGCTTCACATTTTTACATGTTACATGCTGGTTATGCTTAAATCGCTTTCGCTACTATTATACTATTAAACTTGTATGCTCACCTTTACACTATGTGTATTGACTTTTATTTTAACGTATGTGACAGGTGTTTAGGATGCTTTTGCCTGCTAGCTGCTATGGAATAAAGTTTAGGTGGTCTAGAAACCCACAAATCATTTAAATCTGAGTTGTCGGAACAATTTACTGTCTTTGAGAAACAATATGTCTGTAATAACTGCTTTTTTTTTATATGTTATGGTATGGGACGTAACGTTAAATATCTGGTAATTTTAGTTGTTATAGATTCTCCTGGACAATCTGTTTCGCTCAGTGCCGCGCCCCGATGTTTCCGCCATCGGTTGAGGAGTGACACTTCCATCACGTGCCCACCCCTAGTCACCTTAGGGGGGAGGGGGTGGTTATCACTTGCAAAAATTCCATCACTCACAACATTCAATAAAGTTCCGCCTTGTCATCAACCATTATTCCATCACTCACAACCTTTTTTAGTAGCAATGATCATCACTCACAACACCTAACAATAAACCCTCATATCCCCTCACATCCAATTATCACATAATACCCCATAACGCGTGAAATATATCACGTACAAATTCCATCACGCGTTGAATATGATAGTGGCGGTGGTTTGTTGCCTTCCAACAATCGTGGTAGATTTCCCATCACGTACAAATTCCCCACCACCCCTAGTCCTCTTAGTATTATTTAATTGTGGTTTAATGAGAAGATAACGTAGAAACCAATGAACCATTCACTTTATTTCCACAATGGTTTGAAGCACACAATGATACAAGAACACTCACTTGAATAAACAATTAATCAACATAGATTTGACAAATGATGATGATGATGGTGATGAGGATGATGGTGGTACTAAGGTTATTTTTGTGGTTCATCGGCTGGTAAGGAGGCAAGGAACTTCTTCAAACATCTAGTGTAAACACATGGTCGTTCTATATGAACAAGATGCCCTGCCTTGCTTATCCCTTCAACACTTGTATTCTCTCCTAATTGCCTGTAAAAACGTAAAAAACAAAATCAAAATCGAATTCATCGAAGAAGACAATATCAAGATCGCGAATTTGGTCTCAGAAGTTTTAACTACCATTTCATGTTCTGAGCGAGCTCCATCTTGAATATTTGATCATTCTCACCCCAAAGAAGATGAATTCTCTGAAACAAATGGCCATCTCAAACTATTAGTTTGTTTGTATATAAAAATATGTAGCAGTGATAAGGTTGTTGTCATGTGACCTAAAGACACAGGTGCACAAAAAAAGCCCGGTTGGAGACATAACCCAATTTGGTTGAACGGAGAGAGACAAACCGTTAGGTTGAAATCGGTTTGTAACCCTACACTTCAAACCTGATCCAAACCAGCTAGAACCCGAATTTAAACCGGTCAAACCCAATCCTTTCCCCTCAAAAACCGAGTTTGACTTTCTTTAACCCAACCCAAACCCTATTTAAACCCTTTGAACCTGTGCATGCAAGAGCCTAATATAAAAAAAAAAATGAAAAGTTGAATTTGTTGTCATTATACCTGAGGAAAATCTGGAATGATGGTATCTTTGTTGCTAACAATCAAACCCTCCAACAACTCACCTCTCTCCTTCCTATTATTAAACATAACCTCCAAATAATCCTTATGTAAACGATCAGGGAACCAAAGCTTCTTATGCGTAGCAACCGATAACAAAGCTTTCAAACCCTTAACCGAATCCGGCAACAAAAGCTCCGAAGACGACGAAAACCCCAACCCTTTCAGCGTCTGTTCGCTAATCGAATCCGTCATCGCAAGAATCGACCCAGAAATCACCATAGCCCGGACCATATCCGGGTACAATTCCGCCATCTTAAAAGCCACCATCCCACCATAACTAAACCCCACCACCACACACCGGTTCACCCCCAGTTTCCTCAGCCCTTTCACCAAACACTCGGCTTGAAACCTCGGTGATCGGTCCGGGTTATCAGATATTGATCCTCCAAAGAAGAGAAGATCAGGGACATAAACTGAATACTTCTTTGTGAGTGCTCCTATTTGGAACTGCCAAGTGGCGATCCCCTCGGCCGCGAAGCCGTGGATTAGCACCACGACGGGCTTGTCCGGTTTCGGGCTGGTGGTTGTGGTTGTTTTGGATTTTTTGTTTGGTTTCTGGATGGTTTCGTTTGGGAGCCAGAAGTTCATGAGGGTTCCGGGTTCGATTTCGACTGTGTGGGTTTGAACTCCCGCCATTTTCATCAACCGGATGATCAATGGTTGTTGTATTGCTACTAAGTTCACCATTGTTGGTTGGTTGTGTGTGGGTGTGAATGGTGGTGAAAGGTGGTGGGATTAAGTAGAGGAGGGAAGGTAGAGTTGGTGTTGGCAAGTTATCTGTTTTCAAAGTTTTAGGGTATACGTTAATTAGCAATTATCAATTTCATACAAAAAAATATATATATATATTTGTTGAATTGTTATTTTATTACTGTTTTGATGATAAAAATGTTGTGTTAAGAATTTCTTTCTAGGATGGGTGAATTGTATGAGAAGATGGGTTAGGTTGGATATTAATTAGGTGTGTTTGGTCGTGCTTTCGGGTGAGTGTTTTTGGGATTCGGCCCTAGGTGGGGGTTTTCTCCGGTTCGGAGGCGAGTGTATCCTGATATAGTGAATTTCGTTAATAGCCCATTTGGAGAATTCGTTGACCGCTAAAAAAATAAATGGATGTGTTCTTTTTAAACTAATATTATATTGAAAATTGTGAGAATTACATTAAACACTTGTTACATCTTATTAACAAACAGAAATTGCAAATACTTATAGTGGTTTAGACATCCTTCTATGCTCAAATAAACGTTGCTAACGCCTAAATAGCTCTAATAAACTCACCGTATAATTTGAAGTTAACCTAACTATAACGTTGATTATGTACTAGTAACAATTCCAAAGAATGATATCATTTAATGTCAAAATAGTGTCTCATGTGCGGGTCCAGAAAAAAAGTATTTACATATACACACACGTATAGTTATATACATAAACTTAGCAATCAATAGTTAATTACACGCATCTAGTTATATACATAAACTTAGCAATCAATAGTGAATTACATACATGATCTATATGACAAGTTCAAATTACGAATTTGATCCCCATAGAACGTTAACACCTTCGGTTTTATTACTGAGAGACGTAAAGTTCGACCCCTAGGATTCAGTGGCGAATCTTGAATAAAAACTCAGCATGGGCCGGACTCTCAAAATCCAAATCAGTGGGGGTGAACTCTTAAAAGTCTAATATTTCACACTAAAAAAAACAAATTTTCAGATATTTTCGATATAATAAACACTACGAGCGAAAAATCAGTAAGAACTGAGACACCGCCAAGCCTTCATAAAGCTACGCACATGCTAGGATCTATATCTCAACTAAACGCAAACAAAATTTCATATTCATTTGATTAACAAATCAAAGAAAATCATTACGACACACCCAATTTTATCCTAATAAATACACTAGTCAACTTCAAATAAAATAAAAATATATATTTATTATTTTTGTCTCATAGGCCGTCCAGCTATCAGTTTAGTTGATCAACCAACAATAATTGACTTTTGTTTCCCAGTTAAAATTCAGCAAAGCGAACCCAGCTGTTACCCCAGCGGCTTTACCCGTGTGGGGGCAGTATGGTTTCCGGGCGAAGGTCAGTTGTCGTACGCGGCCGGGGCCCGATAGAACATCGCGTCCGCAACACGGACTGACGGGGGATTGTCTTTGACAAGAACCCGGTGACCGTAAGGTCCTGTACATTGAAAGTCACCCTTCAAAAAAAAAAAAAAATCAGGTCGCTACGGCTGCTCTAGTGGCTTTCCGAAATGATTTGTGGTTAAATCTACAATTTACTTTTATTTAATAAAATACTTTATATCTATATTCAAAAAATATATGAATAGTTATGCTATTTAATGAAAAGGTACACGTCATGTGATAATCTAGCTCACAACTTTAAACTACAATTGTTTATGATTTATTAAGTAAGTTTTTTTTTTTTTTTTTTTTTTGAAAGGCAGCAAATATTATTAAAACCTTATTAATAAGCAACTATTTTATGCATATGATAGTTGTACCATTGGCTTTGGGAGTTTTTCAAAAAAAAAAATTGGATTTTTCCTTTCTAACCCTAAAGTTTCAATATTTGGCAATTTAAGTCTAAAGTTTCATTCTTTGGTGATTTCAACCCTTTGATTAGTTTGATTTTTCACTTATACTTCAAAAGTTTCTATCTTTTGCAACTTAACCCCTTTCATTTTTTTACTTTTAACCCCAAACTTTTCATCATTTGCAATTTAACCCCAACACTTTTTAACTTTCAACTTTGATCCTTTATAGTTTTCATCTTTCGCAAGTTTTCCGTTTAACGTTTCCTTCTGAATTTTCTGAGTAACCACGCCGCAATGTGCGTGTGAGATTCAACGTTTTTTCATCTATTTTTTCCCGTTTAACATGCCTGTCGCAGTACGTCTATTTTCCCCCATTTGATAAGTCTGTCGCAACGTGCGGGTCAGAGATCAACTTAGTTATTCTTTTCTATGTTTTACACATAGGTTCGCGGTAATATAAGAAACATTTGACTTTCATCTAATATAATATATAACTAACGAATCCCCGCCGCATTGCGGCGGGTGATAATTCTAGTTGAAGTAAAAAAACACATAAGCAAGCGGCTCAATGTGTTAGATATAGGGAAAAAGAAAAACATCCAAATTGATACAGGAACTATCATTTCATAATAAATTATTTCCATTGTTTCCATTCCATTTTAACGGTAGCTGCACTTAAACTGATCCACAAATACGATAGAGCCTTAATGTCTCCAATTATCTTAAAAACCTGATTCACCTTGTTGTTAAAAATTGACTTGTTCCGAGATATCCAAAGAGACCAACATGCAACTGCCAAAATCACGTTACTTTTTGTTCCCAGCCACTTTCAAATTATTAATGAACTCAAGCAATTCTACGATACTCAGGAGGTACCTTGGAAACAGGATCTTATCCATGTTGAAACTGCAAGCCAAACCTACTGAGCGAAGTCGCACGTGATTAGTAGGTGATCCGTCGTTTCTAAACCCCCATGACACATGACACAATCATCCGATGGCAGCTGCACCCTTCGCTTAATCAATGCCTCTCTCGTGGGTATTCTGTCTAAAGCAGCCCTCCACAATAAGCAATTTATTTTTTTCGGAACCCAGTTCACCCACATCAGTGCTTTAGTTTCCGGAATGACAGGAATACTATGCAATTCGTTTCTGAGATCGCAAACCTGAAACTGTTGCAGCGAAATCTCGAAGCTCCACATCCAGACGTCTGCCTCTTGTCCGATCTTCTGGTTAGCCAGCAGCCTTAAGCAATCCTCCCATTCAGCAACAGAGGAGGCGTTAGGCAGCCCACCGCTACTACCCCAAGTCCACGAGATGTTCCCTGCACCTACATAATATTCTGTTCTACTGTACATAATTTATTATGCTCCAAAGCGAACAAAATCGGATACCTCTTTTACGGCTATGTTTCCAGCCCATTTATCGAGCCAGAATTTTGTCTTGTCACCCCGTCCTAGTCTCACCTTCAATCTGCTAGATACGTCTATTCGTTGGTTCATCGAAGCCCTGCCCATATTAACAATATTCTTCCAAACCCCCCCCCCCCCCCCAATAGAGCTCTTTAGAGGTATAAATGAGTGATGCCTTGGTCCCTGGTGGATGGCTGAGATTAACCGAGCCCATAGGAGTGAGGGTTTGTTTTTAAAACTTACGCTCCATTTTACCATTAATGCTTTGTTTGTTGATGATAAGCTCTTTGATCTATGGGTGCGACCACCTTGTACCATGGCGCCCAACATATTTTATTCTTTTTAACACAACTGCCCCAAAGAAATTTCCGTCTAATCTTTTCCAAACGTTTTACCACTTCCACCGGAGCATTGAAAATGGAAAAAATAGTATGTTGGTAGGTTGCCAAGAACCATTTTTATTAAAGATACCCTACCCCCGAAAGATAAAGTCCGGGCTTTCCATAAGGAGAGCTTGCCTTCAAAACGTTCAACTATGGGTCTCCGTTTTTTTAGAAGACCCATGTTTGCGCCCACCGGAAGGCCGAGATATGTAAATGGGAAAGATCCCATTTTGCAATCAAGAATTGAAGCCATACGGGAAATCTCGCCATTTACAGCCCCGGCCCTATACAACCCTATACAATTGACTTTTCCTGAAGTTTACCTTTAAACCGGATGATAAATGAAAGCATCTAAGGATGTGTGCTAGATTGTGAAAGTTCGATTCCGACCATTCGCCCAAAAAGAGTACATCATCCGCATAGAGTTGGTGTGATAAAGTCGGTCCCGACTTGGGTGTGTTTTTACCTTTGAAGATGTCCGCCGCTTTTGCACTTTCAGTTGCCATATGAAGGGCTTCCATGGCAATGATGAATAACAAAGGAGACGAGGGTTCGCCTTGGCGTACACCCTTTGAATATTAAATTCCAAAGTAGGTGACCCATTCACTAAGACCGACATTCTTGCCGAGGATAAGATACCCATGACCCATTTTCTCCAAAGTGACGGAAAAGCCATTTTCTTCAATACTGGGTCCAAAAAGCCCCAATTGATGGAGTCAAAAGCTTTTGAGTAAACTGCCATTTTGATCCCTGAGGTTTGGCCAGTTTTGCCACTTCAGTCCAAATTTCAAACCTTTTGCCATTTTGGTCCCTGTGGTTTCGTTTTTTTGCCATTTTGGTCCAAATTCAAATTTGGCTAGATTCCCTAACTTAAAACCTTCTATTTTGTCTTTATCCTTAATGGCATTTTAGTCATTTTGAAATTATTATAACAAATTTTTAATTAAAACAATACAAATAAAAGCACCCCATATCTTCATCTTCCCCAAAAGCAGAAGACCACCACCGCCACCTCCTCTCTTTTCTCACCATCACCTCCTCTCTCTTCTTAACACCGCCACTTCCTCCCCCTTCTCACCACCGCCATCATCAACACCCACCCATTAACACTTGAAAAATAAAAACGAAAATATGAAAAAGAAGAGGCTCTGATCTGTTAATAATAATCAAAACAAAGAGGAACCAACCGCCATGGCTGCAAACATCGCGTGACGGAGCCAGTTCCGGCAACGGTTTCAAGCACCACCATCATCGCCACCTCCTCCCTTTTCTTACCACCGCTACCTCCTCCCCCTTCTCACCACCGCCATCATCAACACCCACCCATCATCATCATCGCCTCTGAAAAGCATAACTCCGTACTATCACCAACAGAACCATCCCCACCACCAATCTTCATCCCATTCTCTTCAAAACCACCCCCAACATCCACCCTTGACCCAATTTCACTAGAAAACCCTAATCCAAACCCTAATTCCTCTGCACCTAAGCACCTACACTACCGTTCCGCCGCCACCTGACCACCGCCGCTGCTAGATACTTTCTGGGTTGCAGGAAAGACGGCTCCGCCATCTATCGTCACTGCCGCGGCGGAGAGGGGTCGGCTTCCCCTTCTCCCACCGCTCTCTCTTTCCTCGTACTCTCTCTCTCTTCGTCAATCTATTTCTCTCTACTCGTCTCTCTTTTCTTCAATATCCCAACCGACACCACCCACCACAGTTGGATGGTGGTTATTGGGGTTTTGAGAGGATCGTGGTGTTGGTGGTTGTCCAGATCTGGCGGCAGTTGGATGGTGGTGTTGGCGGCAGTGGGATGGTGGTGGTGGGGATGATGCGGCGGTGGGGGTGGTGGTAATTCAGAGAGAGAGAGCAGAGTGAGAATAGGGTGGTGTGGTGTGGTGTGGTGTCTGTATGTGTGTGTATTTTAGGGTATTATATACATATATAATTAGTTATAATAATTCTAAAATGACCAAAATGCCCTTTAGGATAAAGACAAAATAGAAGGTTTTAAGTTGGGGAATCTGGCCAAATTTGAAATTTGGACCAAAATGGCAAAAAAACGAAACCACAGGGACCAAAATGGCAAAAGGTTTGAAATTTGGACTAAAGTGGCAAAACTGACCAAACCTCAGGGATCAAAATGACAGTTTACTCAAAGCTTTTTCAAAATCTACTTTAAACAACAAAGCTTTCCGTTTGCGTTTTTTATCCATGAGACGACCTCATTGACCATAAGCGGGCCTTCTAAAATGCTTCTCCCTTCAATGTACGCGGTTTGTGTATCACTAACCACCGACCCAATTACATTTTTTAGCCTTGAAGTGAGGATTTTTGACACTATCTTGGAGATGCACCCAATAAGATTTATCGGCCGAAAATTCTTTATACATTGCGGATTGTTCACATTTGGTATTAGGGTGATGAGCCTTGAGTTACAGCCCCTACTTAGTGTGTTGTGCACATAGAAGTGATCTAGATCTAGAACACGAAAAAGATCATTTTCAAAAATATCCCAAAAAGCCTTAAGGAATTTGAAGGTAAACTGCCCCACCCCTTGTGGTGTGGTGGTGCTAACATGGGTATATAATATTCTAACATGGAGGTCAGGGTTCGATCCCTGCTTTGGTGGTTTCTAACATTTAACATTTAGCCGTTCAAAAAAAAAAAAATTTGAAGGTAAACCCATCAGGTCTGGGTGCCTTCTCATTCCCGCAACTCCACCCCGCCTCCTTTATCTCTTCTTTTGAGAATCGTTTTACTAGGCTGGCCGATTGGGATAAGGAAAGTCTCTTGAAACCATTGTTGATAAATTTTGGTCTTGAGAACCAGTCTTCCATGAATACCGATTGAAAATGCTTTTTTATTTCATCTTTTAATTCTTCTGGTTGCGAAACCCAAACCTCATTGAAAATAAGACCATTTATCCGATTTGTTTTTGGTGACCTTTTAGCATAAAGATGAATTTTCATCTCCCTCTTACACCCATTTGACCTTCGGTTAGCATACCTTTCAGCATACCATGATCTATTAAGTATGTTAATAAATTTTGAAATGTGATTAAATTACTGCATACATCCAAGCAAGAGTTGGTGGATGTCATAAATGTGATGAGCAAGTGGATCTCATAAATGTCAAAACCTTAAACTTAACTCTGTATTATTATCACTAGTTCAAGATTTCATTATGGGTTCAATGTTTCAAAACATGTGTTGGCTAAAAAAATATTTATTAAAATAATGTTTTTTTTATTTATTTTGTATATTTACATTTTTTTAATCAAATATTAAACTTTTGAGTTAATTGCCAAAATCGTCCCTGAGGTTTGGGCACGTTTGCCATTTTCGTTCATAATGATACTTTTGTACCAAATTGCACTCAACGTTTGTAACTTTTTGCCATTTTCATCCAAACCGCTAACTTAGTTTATTTTTCTGTTAAGTTGAGGATATTTGGATGAAACTGGTAAATATAAAACCACAGGGACGATTTTGGCAATTTACTCAAACCCCTTTTAATTTCTTTTATTTAATTATTTTTGTTATATATATAAAAAAGAATATACATGGAGTTTTTAGAAAAAAAATTAATAGTTTTGTCATATAATTTTTTTTAAATTTTCATCCAAATCACTAACTCAGTTTATTTTTCTATTAAGGTGAAGGATGTTTTAAATTTTATAAATTAAGACAGAAATTAATTTACAGCTTCTTTATATAAATCAGTTTTATAAAGATAAAACGTCATTGGTGTGCAACACATAACAATCGATTACAACTTTTAATATTTATCAGTTGTAGAGATAGAAAAAAAATTGTAAAACGTTACATATTTTTTAAATGTGTTGAGCACCTAGGAAATATCTCGCTAGAAATAAAATATTTATTTAATTAAGATTATGAGGGTAATTAACGAATACTTATTCTAAGTGGCTTGAGTAAAGAAACTTTTGGTTCATAGCATTATAATTACAATTTGGTGGGTAATTTTAAAGTTTGGTAACGATACGTTGTTTGATTGGGGGGGGGGCACTGGCTTCTGTTTTTTCTTAGGAGCGAATTTAAAAGAGTAGAAGATGAATTACAAACTTGGTACATATGATAAGATTTTTTTATTTGACCTTTTTGAATAAGGTCACCAGCATTTTAGTTTTATAAAATTTAGAGGTTTAAATAGATTTTATTTTTATAAAACTGATCTATATAAAAAAATTAGATATTAATTTCTGTCTTAATTTATAAACATCCTTCGCCTTAATAGAAAAATTAACTTAGTTAGTGGTTGGATGAAAATTTATAAAAATTATGTGACAAAGCTATTATTTTTTTCATATAAAAATTGCATGTATATTCTTTTTTATTATATATGTAACAAAATTAATTAAATAAAAGAAATTTAAAAGAGTTTGAGTAAATTGCCAAAATCGTCCCTGTGGTTTTATATTTGCCAGTTTCATCCAAATATTCTCAACTTAACAGAAAAAATAAACTAAGTTAATGGTTTGGATGAAAATGGCAAAAAGTTACAAACGTTGGGGGCAATTTGGTACAAAAGTGTCATTTTGGACGAAAATGGCAAACCTGCCCAAACCTCAGGGACGATTTTGACAATTAACTCTAAACTTTTTTAATATATATTAAAGAGTGAATTGCAAAATTTGTCCTTTATCTATATACCTAATTTCAGGCAGTGTCCTTTATCTTTAAAATTAACGAATTTTGTACTTATTTTTTCAAAATTTTGCACGTTATGTCCTTACCCCTAACCCAGTTAATTTTTTCTGTTAGATTTCATCATGTGATTTGCACATAAGGGCAATTTTGTCATTTCATCTTTTATGTAACTTAAAACCTAATCTTTTTATTAAGAAACACTTTAAAAATAAAAGATTTAAAATTTGAAATATATAAGACTCTCTCTCAACTCTCTTTCTCTCTCTCATGAACCATATCCATCTCTGTAAATCCATCTATCAAAAGCTTAATCCATGGCACAATTAATCTGTGAAGATAATATAAGGCTTTTTAGTTTTCATCTCACCAATTGGGGTTCAAATATTATACACGTCAAATTCACTGTCATTATTTTCCTTTTGTGCAGCATAAATATTTGAAGTCCTAATATTGTGTGCTCTATGTATATGGCTATCAGTTACAATAGATTTGCACCAAATCTCACCCTAGGATTCTAACCCCCATCCTACACCATCGCGATTTACATCTGTGTCCAACCCCACCGCTCATCCCAGGCCATCGCGATTTAGATCTGTGTCCAACCCCACCGCTAATCCACCGCTCATCCCAGACTATCGTGATTTAGATCTGCGACCAACCCCAACCCTAACCGCAGATCTGATTTTGGAAGAGGCAGCAATGGTTGGTTGTGTATGTAAATATATATAGAAGAGGCAGTAATGGTTATTTGGAAATTTGGGAATTAGGGTTTTGGTGGTGACGGTGGATCATGGTGGAAATGGTGGTTGGTGGTTGGTGGTGAGGGGTGGGGGCAGTGGTGGCTGATGGTGATTGATG
>JARYGA010061002.1:28101-74193 GCA_030545235.1 Helianthus tuberosus
AAGGAGGATTCTGTCCCGCTTACTTACTTGGGGATTTCGGTGGGTAATAATATGAATAGAATTAACAACTGGACACCTATTATTGAGGTTTTCGATAAAAGGTTGTCGGCCTGGAAAGCAAAAACGTTATCGATAGGGGGGCGACTTACCTTGATCAATTCGGTGCTGGAAAGTCTTCCCATATACTATTTTTCTTTATATAAGGCACCGGTTGGGGTTATAAAGGTTCTTGAGGCCAAAATGAGAAAATTCCTTTGGGCGGGGTCTGGCAGTAATAAAAAAATGAACTGGGTGGCTTGGGATTGGGTTACTTGGCCTAAAAATAAAGGAGGGTTAGGTATAAACAGGCTCATAGAGGTCAATGAGGCTCTTCTTGTAAAATGGGATTGGAGATATAGGGCTGAAAATCGTAATCTTTGGTGTAAAGTGGTGGAAGCTTGTCATGGTAAGGCCAATCGTAGAAGCTTCCTTCCGCTTAACGGTAATATCGCAGGGTGTTGGAAAAATGTGGTAAAGTTGTTATATAAATTAAAACTAAATGGGAGGGGGTTAAATAGGTTAATCTTGGGTAAGGTGGGGAATGGGGATGATACTCATTTTTGGACCGATTCCTGGATGGGTGATCTCCCCTTTATGGAAAGATGGCCGCTTTTGTTTGGTTTGGAGATGTTTAAATTATGCAAGGTTGCTGAGAGATTAGAAGTGGATCAAGGAAATGGAGTTTTTACTTGGCAATGGTCTAGACAGCCAGAGTCCGAAGAGGAGTTAAAGGAATGGCAAGAGTGCAAGGATGTTCTCAGAACTGTTAGACTTTCCAGCGAAAAGGACAAGTGGTACTGGTTTGATGATATTCAGAACGGTTTCTCAGTGAAGGCGGTAAAAAAATCTTTGATAGTGGAAAGAGGAACTAATCACCCTCCTAACTTTACATGGTGTAAATGGGTGCCCATCAAATGCAATATTACGGCTTGGAGAGGCAACTTAGACAGACTTCCAACGAGAGTAAACTTAAGAAGAAGGAATGTGGACATCCCATCGGTCATGTGTCCTTTATGCGGCGATTACGAGGAGACGGTGGACCATTTATTCACTGCGTGCTCGGTGGCTATCCGAGTTTGGTCGGCTTTCAACGTTTTCAACGTTTGGTGCAACATCCCGCTGCTCTTCTTTTTTGAGTTTAAAGACATATTAGATAGTCACAAGCTCATAAGGAATGGTATTCAGGCGGAAAAAATCTTCTACGGGCTGGTTATTATAGCATGCTGGTGTATATGGAAAGGCAGAAACGATACGGTTTTTAACCAGAGGAAATGTAGTCCGGGTGACATCTTTGGGGAGATAAAATCTAGAGGTTTTGCGTGGGTTAAGAATAGAACTTCCTATAGTTATATTATTTGGACGGACTGGTGTAAATACCCGATGTACATGTTGTAATTTGTTGCCCTTTGCCCGTTTGGGTCGGGGATGCTTTTGTTTGTTTGGCCTTTTGCCCGTTTGGGTCGGAGGTTGTTTTAATGAAGTATACTTTTCAAAAAAAAAAAAAGATATAAAATATTTTATTAAATAAAAGTAAATTGTAGATTTAACCACAAATCATTTCGGAAAGCCACTAGAGCAGCCGTCAGCGACCTGATTTCGTCGCAACTGTTCGCTTTGCTGAATTTTAACTGGGAAACAAAAGTCAATTAATTGGTTGATCAACTAAACTGATAGCTGGACGGCCTATGAGACAAAAATAATAAATATATTTATATTTTATTTGAAGTTGACTAGTGTATTTATTAGGATAAAATTGGGTGTGTCGTAATGATTTTCTTTGATTTGTTAATCAAATGAATATGAAATTTTGTTTGCGTTTACTTGAGATATAGATCTAGCATGTGCGTAGCTTTATGAAGGTTTGGCGGTGTCTCAGTCCTTACGGATTTTTCGCTCGTAGTGTTTATTTTATCGAAAATATCTGAAAATTTGTTTTTTTTAGTGTGAAATATTAGACTTTTAAGAGTTCATCCCCACTGATTTGGATTTTGAGAGTCCGGCCCATACTGAGTTTTTATTCAAGATTCGCCACTGAATCCTAGGGGTCGAGCTTTACGTCTCTCAGTAATAAAACCGAAGGTGTTAACGTTCTATGGGGATCAAATTCGTAATTTGAACTTGTCATATAGATCATGTATGTAATTCACTATTGATTGCTAAGTTTATGTATATAACTAGATGCGTGTAATTAACTATTGATTGCTAAGTTTATGTATATAACTATACGTGTGTATGTAAATACTTTTTTTCTGGACCCGCACATGAGACACTATTTTGACATTAAATGATATCATTCTTTGGAATTGTTACTAGTACATAATCAACGTTGTAGTTAGGTTAACTTCAAATTATACGGTGAGTTTATTAGAGCTATTTAGGCGTTAGCAATGTTTATTTGAGCATAGAAGGATGTCTAAACCACTATAAGTATTTGCAATTTCTGTTTGTTAATAAGATGTAACAACAAGTGTTTAATGTAATTCTCACAATTTTCAATATAATATTAGTTTAAAAAGAACACATCCATTTAATTTTTTTAGCGGTCAACGAATTCTCTAAATGGGCTATTAACGAAATTCACTATATCAGGATACACTCGCCTCCGAACCGGAGAAAACCCTCACCTAGGGCCGAAACTCATAAACACTTGCCCGAAAGCACGACCAAACACACCTAATTAACATCCAACCTAACCCATCTTCTCAAACAATTCACCCATCCTAGAAAGAAATTCTTAACATAACATTTTTACATCAAAATAGTAATAAAATAACAATTCAACAAATATATATATATATTTTTTTTTGTATGAAATTGACAATTGCTAATTAACGTATACCCTAAAACTTTGAAAACAGATAACTTGCCAACACCAACTCTACCTTCCCTCCTCTACTTAATCCCAGAACCTTTCACCACCATTCACACCCACACACAACCAACAATGGTGAACTTAGTAGCAATACAACAACCATTGATCATCCGGTTGATGAAAATGGCGGGAGTTCAAACCCACACAGTCGAAATCGAACCCGGAACCCTCATGAACTTCTGGCTCCCAAACGAAACCATCCAGAAGCCAAACAAAAAATCCAAAACAACCACAACCACCAGCCCGAAACCGGACAAGCCCGTCGTGGTGCTAATCCACGGCTTCGCGGCCGAGGGGATCGCCACTTGGCAGTTCCAAATAGGAGCACTCACAAAGAAGTATTCAGTTTATGTCCCTGATCTTCTCTTCTTTGGAGGATCAATATCTGATAACCCGGACCGATCACCGAGGTTTCAAGCCGAGTGTTTGGTGAAAGGGCTGAGGAAACTGGGGGTCAACCGGTGTGTGGTGGTGGGGTTTAGTTATGGTGGGATGGTGGCTTTTAAGATGGCGGAATTGTACCCGGAAATGATCCGGGCTATGGTGATTTCTGGGTCGATTCTTGCGATGACGGATTCAATTAGCGAACAGACGCTGAAAGGGTTGGGGTTCTCGTCGTCTTCGGAGCTTTTGTTGCCGGATTCTGTTAAGGGTTTGAAGGCTT
Organism: Helianthus tuberosus; assembly: GCA_030545235.1. NCBI lineage: Eukaryota > Viridiplantae > Streptophyta > Magnoliopsida > Asterales > Asteraceae > Helianthus > Helianthus tuberosus. Next base: position 31,677 of record JARYGA010061002.1, read on the forward strand.
TGTTATCGGTTGCTACGCATAAGAAGCTTTGGTTCCCTGATCGTTTACATAAGGATTATTTGGAGGTTATGTTTAATAATAGGAAGGAGAGAGGTGAGTTGTTGGAGGGTTTGATTGTTAGCAACAAAGATACCATCATTCCAGATTTTCCTCAGGTATAATGACAACAAATTCAACTTTTCATTTTTTTTATATTAGGCTCTTGCATGCATCATAGGTTCAAAGGGTTTAAATAGGGTTTGGGTTGGGTTAAAGAAAGTCAAACTCGGTTTTTGAGGGGGAAAGGATTGGGTTTGACCGGTTTAAATTCGGGTTTTAGCTGGTTTGGGTCAGGTTTGAGGTGTAGGGTTACAAACCGATTTCAACCTTACGGTTTGTCACTGTTCAGCCAAATTGGGTTGGGTTTCCAACCGGGCTTTTTTTGTGTGCCTATGTCTTTAGATCACATGACAGCAACCTTATCACTGCTTAAAAGTTCTCGCGACATATTATTATATACAAAGTAATAGTTTGAGATGGTCATTTGTTTCAGAGAATTCATCTTCTTTGGGGTGAGAATGATCAAATATTCAAGATGGAGCTCGCTCAGAACATGAAATGGTAGTTAAAACTTCTGAGACCAAATTCATGATCTTGATATTGTCTTCTTCGATGAATTCGATTTTGATTTTGTTTTTTACGTTTTTACAGGCAATTAGGAGAGAATACAAGTGTTGAAGGGATAAGCAAGGCAGGGCATCTTGTTCATATAGAACGACCATGTGTCTACACTAGATGCTTGAAGAAGTTCCTTGCCTCCTTACCAGCCGATGAACCACAAAAATAACCTTAGTATCATCATCAGTGTGTCAAATCTATGTTGATTAATTGTTTATTCAAGTGAGTGTTCTTGTATCATTGTGTGCTTCAAACTATTGTGGAAATAAAGTGAATGGTTCATTGGTTTCTAGGTTATCTTCTCATTAAACCACAATTAGATAATACTAATACCATCCACAATAAGGAAACACAAAAATGCCTAAAAACATGCATAATCACGTGTAACGTCGGGAAAAAAAAACTTGTTTTAAAAACACCTAAAACCCACCTAATAAAAGAAACCCAAAAACACTCATTAACATTGCCACATCATCATCACTATTTTACCAGCCGATGAACCACAAAAATAACCTTAGTATCATCATCATCATGTGTCAAATCTATGTTGATTAATTGTTTATTCAAGTGAGTGTTCTTATATCATTGTGTGCTTCAAACTATTGTGGAAATAAAGTGAATGGTTCATTGGTTTCTAGGTTATCTTCTCATTAAACCACAATTAGATAATATTAATACCATCCACAATACAATAAGGAAACACAAAAACGCCTAAAAATATGCCTAATCACGTGTCACGTCGGGAAAAAAAAACTTGTTTTTAAAAACACCTAAAACCCACCTAATAAAAGAAACCCAAAAACACTCATTAACATTGCCACATCATCATCACTATTTTATTTTTTTATCCACCCATCTCTAGGGGTGTGCAAAGTCGGTTAACCGAGGGTTCAATCAAAAAGTGTTAACTGTAACCATAACCGATAATTCGGTTAATTAGCGGTTATGGTTATTTCGGTTATTAACCAATATATATTTTTTCGTGTTTTTAGATAAATATACGGTTGTATTCTTGTATAGTTATTGATGTTTCAAAAAATAAAAATTTCTGATATTCTTATATGAGCTATTTTAGCTTTCAAAGTATAACTGTTTGCTGAACAATGACCTATTAAGTTCATAAGTAATTAAGAACTAATATAACCATACTATCGATATATATATACATATATAGGGTGAGGTTCGGCTACAAAGTCCATTTTTCCTACAAAGTGTACAAAGTCACAAAACACCACAATTTCAGCCATAAAACACACTCAAAACCCACAAATAACAGAGTGAATATCACTAAAACACAATATCTAAACCCTAACAGTCCATAAAAACTCCAGACGCACCATCGTAGGACTAAGAATATAAAACACAACATGATAATCAACATAAAACATATTAATGTTAGTTATTCGAAAATCAAAGGCTTATCATCCAAAACACAACACAAAACCCTTCAAATATGGCGTTTTAGTAATCTCCACTTTGTTATTTGTGGGTTTTGAGTGTGTTTTATGACTGAAATTATGGTGTTTTATGACTTTGTACACTTTGTAGGAAAAATGGACTTTGTAGCTAACTCCCACCACCATATATATATATATATAGGGGAAGGTTCATTTGAGAAGAAATTTAATGTAAGAAGAAAAAGAACAAAGGGCATATTAGTAAAATACTATTTCATTTATAACTCATATCATTAATTTTTCTCTCTTTAATTAATTAGTCAACTAATCATTAATTATCCTACATATAATCTACAAAACCTACACATATCAAAATTTTCCTACATATACCCTACACATTATAGAATTTTATCCTACACAGTCGAAATTTACCCTACACATCTCGAAATATATCCTACACAACTCGTAATTTATCCTACATAACTAGTAATTTATTCTACACTTTAAATTAAGTTGTTTTTTTAATTTGAAAAAAGTATATATTTTGAAAATGAGTTACAAATTTAATTTAATTAGTTATTAAAGTGTAAGAATACAAATTAATGATTTATGTAAGTTTACCAATATACCCTTATATTAAAATTAAATGCAAATATTAAATGAAGTAAAATGAAGCATTCTTATTGGTTGAAATTTCTTCTTTTTTCTTCTTACAAAAAAATTCTTATCATTTGAACTCTCCACTATATATATATATATATATATATATATATATATATATATATATATATATATATAGGGGACCGCTAAAATGAAAACCACCTCCAGTTGTAAAAACCACGAGAACCACTTTCTGGCCATTAGATCAAGATGATGGATGAATGAGATTAAAAGTAGTTAAAATTAATATTAAAAACTTTTTGTCTTATTATGTTTTTAATATTTTATTCTTAAAGGGTATATAAGTAAAATTGTCTTTTTTGCCTTTTTATATATATTAATTTTAAATTACCTTTTTTGTCCTATTCATTAATTACTTTTTTGACTTAATTATTTTTTTATTTATAAACAGATTTTTTTGTTAAACAATTTTTTGAAATCAAATTTTTATTATAATTTTTTTTAAGATTTGTTTAAAAAAAACGTTTTGAAGAGCCGTTTTTTTTACGCCAGGCTTTTTCAGGCGTCGTTTTTTTAAAACGCACCGTCATTTACGTTAAAAGCTTTACGTTTTGCGTTACGCGCCAGTCATTTACGTTAAAAAACTTTACGTTTTGCGTTAAAAAATTTACGTTTTCCGTTTTTTCGCCCGGCTTTTTCACGCATCGTTTTTTAACGGGTCGTTTTTGCACGCATCGTTTTTTAACGGGGTCGTTTTTGAACGCGACGTTTTTTACGCGCCGTTTTTTCAAAGCGTTGTTTTTTACACGTTTTTTTTAACGCGTCGTTTTTTACACGCCATTTTTTTGCACGTTTTTTACACGTCGTTTTAACGCGCCGTTTTTTTGTCGTTTTTTAAACTTTATACGTTTTACGTATACTTTTAATACTTTTTACGTTTTAAGTTTTATGTTTAACTTTTTACGTTTTACGTAAAAAAATTTACGTTTTACGTAAAACTTTTTACATTTTACGTTTTTTACGTAAAACTTTTACGTTTTACGTTTTACGTTAAAATTTTTACATTTTACGTTTTACGTAAAACTTTTAACGTTTAACGTCTTACGTTTTACGTAAAACGTTTTACGTAAAACTTTTTACGTTTTACGTAAAACTTTTTACGTTTTACGTAAAACTTTTTACGTTTAATGTCTTACGTTTTACGTAAAACTTTTTACGTTTAACGTTTTACGTAAAACTTTTTACGTTTTACGTTTTTACAATAAAAAGTTTACGATTTACGTTAAAAAAGTTTACGGTTTACGTAAAAAAAAGTTTACGGTTTAACTTTTTTTTTACAAAAACTTTTTTACCAAAAAATGAACGCACTCAGAAATCGCAAACTCGGGAGGTGTCTCAGATATATCGTTATCATCATCGACTAGGGGGAAAAATAAAAAAATAACAACATCAAAACAAAGTGTATCTCAAAAAAAAAGGGGTTTGGCTCAGATTTTCCGATAATCAAAAGGCTGCAAAGTGGGCTTGCAGGTTCAAAAACCTACCCTCCATCATCGTTGCCGCGCCATCGTCATCAAAATCTAGGTTTTTTTTTTTGCATCATCACTGCCAAACATGCTGTACAGACACATCAAGCATCTCTAAAATATAATCATCCAACAGCCATTTTATATAGAATACCCAAATCAAAGGAAAACCCAGCAAACATAATCAAACAAACAAGCTGTATAGATCCACCATCAAACAAACATAATCAAATCAAAACTTATTGTTGTTACAAACAACAACAAAAATCAAAACCCACATATTCAAAATACAAAACGAAAACAGAATTAAAAAAGAACACATCAGATTCAAAGACACACCACATCATCAGACTCAAAGAACACATCAGATTCAAAGAACACATTCCTCCGGCCACCCCCATTACCTTTGCCGGTCAAACACACACACCTCGACACCCCTTCCCGCGTCCCTGTAACACCTACCCCCTTCCCTCGAGCATTCCACCATCTCCGACGAACAGAATCAGCCGGCCACCACCCTTTGGTGGTGGCACACGACGGTGAAAAATCCAAAGTTGAGAGAGAGAGAGAGAGAGTGAGATGAGAGAAATGCGGTGGAGAGAGATAAGCCGGCGAAGGGTAACCGGTGCCATCGTCGCCGCTCACGGCGGTGGTAGCTGGTGGATTTCAGCAGCGGGACCGGCGGCGGCGGTGTTTTTATGTTCCCGACGGGTTCACTAGTCTCCCTCTGTCTCTCTCTTTCTCTGTCTACTCTCTCTCTCTTACCTGTAATCCGATGAAGGGACCAGCGGGGTGGCGGTGGATTTCAGCAGAAGGGAGCGGTGGGTGGCGGTGGATTTCAGCAGAAGGGAGCGGCGGGTGGCGGTGGATTTCAGCAAAAGGATCCGACGGGGTGGCGGGTTCATCCTCACCATCGATCGTGATGATCATCATCTGCATTTTGGATGAAGGGTGGCTTTCTAAATTGTGGAGAGAGACCAAAGTAATGGGTTTTCAAAAATGGTAGCTTTCAAAATTGTGGAGAGAAGTCTGACAAATATAAATGGTGGGGAGAGAGAAGCCTTCCATAATTAATGTGGAGAGAAGTTGAGAAATGACATTTGTGGGGAAATGACCAAACTACCCTTTTAAGTGGCAAAATCTAATTGGCTGAGAGTGGTTTTCACGGTTCTTACAACTGGAGGTGGTTTTCATTTTAGCGGCTCCCTATATATATATATGGTGGGGTTCTAGAGTGAATAGTAGTGTATTTGCGAACTGAGTGAACAAATCTTGGCTATTGATTTACACACGTGGATGGGTAGGATTTCATCATCAAATTGTAAAATACACTAGTGTATTTCATCATCAAATTTTGGCCATTGATCTACACATATGTATGGCCAGGATTAGTTCACTCAGTTCGCAAACTACACTGGTGTTCACTCTTGAACCTAATCCTATATATATAGGAACATGATCAGGAGAGAACGATTTGAAGTGTGAGAACAGTGAGAACGATTTTCAGCCATAGGATCTTTGTGATTTGTGGCTAAGATGATGTTGTGACATTTTTGTAAATAATGGGAACCTTATAACTACCAGGAGGGGTAAAATTGGAAGATCTAAACAATGGTGCACATGCTAATCACATGTCATTTTCCCCCATCATATTTAAATGCCAATAACTTTTTTATACGTGATTATTTTTCTAAAAAAAATTACACCATAACACTCAGTGTTTTTTATCTTTCCAACGAGTATACTATTGATATACTTTTCGAAAAAAAATGAAATGGGTTTTATGGCGTTTTTCTGAATTGGGTGTTTTATGGCGTTTTAGCCTAGTTATTTTTATGGCATTTTTTTGAACTATGTGTTTTTATGGCGTTTTAACTAGGTTTTTTCATGGCGTTTTTCTGAACTGATTGTTTTATGACGTTTTAAACTGAGTTTTTCATGGGGTTTTTCTAAACTGAGTGTTTTATGGCGTTTAATTAACTGGGTATTTTTATGGCGTTTTTTCTGAATTTGGTGTTTTTATGGCGTTTATTTGAACACCCAGTTCAAGTGTGTGAGTTTTTTGACAATATTACCCCTTAGTGTAATTTAGCATCAATGCCACATGTCAACTCCTAAATCGTTCTCACCGTTCTCACACTTTTCACTGTTCTCTCTAAATCCTGACCCTATATATATATATATATATAGTTGTTAATACATTATATAAAAATGGACACAAATAAATAGAGACAAGAAAATAAGAGAGGGATAATAAAAAAAATTATAATAACTCTAATGCTTACTAAAAAGTTAACTTTTAACCACAAACAAATATTAGAAAAATAAGGTTCGTTTCGGTTTGTTTAAATTCGGTTAATGAGGCCGCCTTAACCGTAACTGTAACTGAATGGTCGGTTAATCATATTCACTTAACAAATAACCGTTAGGTTTGGGCGGTTTCGGCTAATTTCGGTCATTTTTTCGGTTAACGTCGGTTTTCCGTTGGGGTTTAGCTTTTGCTCACCCCTATCGCCATCTCTCTCTTTATTAATATTTTATAAGTAAAAAGTACCATGGCCCCCATCCTCAATCCATTTTTTTCTAATTCTTGGTTAAGAACATACTCCAAAAATAAATGGCAAAAACATACTTCACAATAAGGAAAAACGTCCGATGTGAAAAAACTAGAAAAAATATATGGTAAAACTGCCTTATTGCATATGCTCTGATGTGGAAAAACTAGAAAAAAACATATGGTAAAAATGCCTTATTACATACATATGCTCTAAACATGTTTGAGGGTAAAAGCATCATACTAAAACCAGTCGTGGTTCTACGATTATTTAAACTGGTGATACTTTTCAGATGTGTTAATAAAATTTGTATAAGTTTACCACTAAAAACTTAAATAACCATGTAAATTGCCTTTTACAATTTTTTTCCCGAAAGCGTCACATAATTTTAAAAAACTTTGGCGAAATTTCTTTCTGAAAAAAAAACCTATTTTTTCATCGAGTTCTTGTAGTTCTTACAACTCAAGACAGTTTTTATTTTTTCCATTTCGTGTGTATGTGTGTATACAGAGAGAGAGAGAGAGAGAGAGAGAGAGAGAGATGTTGGTTAACGTATAATATTGGTTATTGTGTGTTGTGTAAGCGATAACCACAATCACACAATTAGATACAATCTGCTCTTGATTAGACGTGGGGGTATGATCGTAATAACCAAAACATTCTGATAGAAATTTAGGAGAAAAGGACATAATTATCAATTTCACTCTCGCGTTTATCATACGAGATTCGAAAATTGAATACCAAATTGGAGCGAAATTCTAGCCCTAAATTCTCTCATTTATTACTTTCGATTCAACACACATTCTTCTTGCTTCCGATTATACGCACAATTAAGCCATAAATCTCCCATTGCCACAGAACCTCATAGACTACTGCAGCACTCCACTTCAACTTACAGGAGTCATTTTTGACTCTGCTTAGCATCTTTGCTAATCATGCACGTTATAGAAAAAATAATCATGCATGTTGTATAAATCTAGTAATTATGTGTTTTCGCTAACCACGCATGTTATAATTATGTAATAAAGCATGTTATAATTATGTAATGAACCATGTTATATAAATCAAGTAATAATGTGTTTTGCTAATCACGCATATCATAATTATGTAATGAAGCATGTTATATAAATCTAGTAATTATGTGTTTTGCTAATCACGCATGTTATAGAAAAAAATAATTACGTATGTTGTATAAATCTAGTAATAACGTTTTTTGCTAATCACGTATGTAATAATTATGTAACGAATCATGTTATAATTATGTAAGGAAACATGTTATATAAATCTAGTAATAATGTGCTTTGCTAATCACACATGTTATAATTATGTAATGAAGCATGTTATATAAATCTAGTAATAATGTATTTTTCTAATCATGCATATTATAGAGAAAATAATCACGCATGTTGGAAAACACATAACATGTAAATACGCATGCTGGACGGATCCTCGGTTTTGACATTGTTTAAATTCGGTTTTCGAACTTCTTCAATCGAATCATGATTGTCTTCCCTTTCAACTTCTTTTGTATTTTGTCTGGCACTACTCTATGGATCCATTGTAATCGAATTTAATTGAAACCCTAATCGCCAAAATTTAATCGCACTATATAGTTATTCTAGATTTTCCTCAGGTGTAATGACAACAAATTCCACTTTTCATTTTTTTTATATTAGGCTCTTGCATGCACAGGTTCAAAGGGTTTAAATAGGGTTTGGGTTGGGTTAAAGAAAGTCAAACTCGGTTTTTGAGGGGGGAAAGGATTGGGTTTAACCGGTTTAAATTCGGGTTTTAGCTGGTTTGGGTCAGGTTTGAAGTGTAGGGTTACAAACCGATTTCAACCTTACGGTTTGTCACTATTCAACCAAATTGGGCTGGGTTTCCAATTGGGCTTTTTTTGTGTGCCTATGTCTTTAGGTCACATGACAGCAACCTTATCACTGCTTAAAAAGTTCTGGCGACATATTTTTATATACAAAGTAATAGTTTGAGATGGTCATTTGTTTCAGAGAATTCATCTTCTTTGGGGTGAGAATGATCAAATATTCAAGATGGAGCTCTCTCAGAACATGAAATGGTAGTTAAAACTTCTAAGACCAAATTCGTGATCTTGATATTGTCTTCTTCGATGAATTCGATTTTGATTTTGTTTTTTACGTTTTTACAGGCAATTAGGAGAGAATACAACTGTTGAACGGATAAGCAAGGCAGGGCATCTTGTTCATATAGAACGACAGTGTGTCTACACTAGATGCTTGAAGAAGTTCCTTGCCTCCTTACCAGCCGATGAACCACAAAAATAACCTTAGTATTATCATCATCATCATGTGTCAAATCTATGTTGATTAATTGTTTATTTAAGTGAGTGTTCTTGTATCATTGTGTGCTTCAAACTATTGTGGAAATAAAGTAAATGGTTCATTGGTTTCTAGGTTATCTTCTCATTAAACCATAACTAAATAATACTAATACCATCCACAATAAGGAAACACAAAAACGCCTAAAAACATGCCTAGTCACCTGTTACATCAGAAAAAAACTCATTTTAAAAAACACCTAAAACCCACCGAATAAAAAAAAAACCCAAAAACACTCATTAACATTGCCACATCATCACCACTCTTTTATTTTTTATCCACTCTCTAGGGGTGTGCAAAGTCGGTTAACCGATTGTTCAGTTAATCAAAAAGTGTTAACCACTGATAGTTGGTTAACCATGGTTCGGTTAATCAGCGATTATGGCTATTTCGGTTATTAACCAATATATATTTTTTCATGTTTTTAGATAAATATATGATTGTATTCTTGTATAGTTTATTGATGTTTCAAAAAATAAAAACTTCTTATATTCTTGTATTAGCTATTTTACTTTTTAGAGATTAATTAAGTGTTTACTTAACAATGACCTATTTAGTTCATAAGTAATTAAAAACTAAGGGTGGGAGTTGGCTACAAAGTACATTTTTCCTACAAAGTATAAAAAGTCATAAAACACCATAATGTCAACCATAAAACACACTCAAAACCCACAAATAACAAATTGAAGATTACCAAAACACCATATTTGTGTGTTTTGTGTTGTGTTTTGGATGATAAGGCTTTGTTTATTGAATGATTAACATTAGTTTGTTTTATGTTGATTATCATGTTGTGTTTTATATTCATAGTTCTACGATGGTGTGTTTGAAGTTTTTATGGATTGTTAGGGTTTAGATATTGTGTTTTAGTGATCTTCACTCTGTTATTTGTGGGTTTTGAGTGTGTTTTATGGCTGAAATTGTGGTGTTTTATGACTTTGTACACTTTGTAGGAAAAATGGACTTTGTAGCCGAACCCCACCCAACTAATATAACCGTAATATATATATATATATATATATATATATAGGGTAAGGTTCTAGAGTGAACACTAGGTTGAGAGTGAACTGTATCTGGGCCATTGGATTACATCATCTAGAGATTTTTAAACAATGACAAGATTATAATTATAATGTTGTAACTCCCCTTTAAAATAAATGACATAAGGGTATTTGTGTCTTTTGTAAATTGCATTTATTAAACAATATAATCAAAATCCCTAAAATCTCGCTAGTTTCCGTATATATAAGATACATAGTTGTTAGTGTATACACATGTGTACAGTCTCACTAGTATCAGTTTATACAATATACACAGCTGTTTGTTTATACACATGTGTACAGTCTCGCTAACTATCGGTTTATACAAGATACACAACTGTTAGTTTATACACATGTGAACAGTATTTTATACATCTGTGTATTATATTCAGAAATGGTTACATATGTGTATATTAACAACATATATTATATTAGGCATGCACACGAGTAGATTCATATAAAAATTATGAAATTAATGAAAATGAAATATATTTTTTTTGAAAAGTAGAAAATGAAACATATCACATGTATGCAAAAATAAATAACTTCATCACATTATTCAAAAAAAAATTAACGCTAAAAAATAATTACAATTTCAATCTTAGAGAATTTTTTTAAAAACAATATATTATGATATCTATGTATACGGATAATAAAAGAAAAACAATATTCAAGTTAAAATTAAAACAAAATCTATGGATAAAGAAATAATGGAGAAATAATTAAAAATGAGAGAGAGAGAGAGATAGAGAGTTAAGAGATGAGAAAATTAAGGGATTTTAATTAAACATACTTGGGTAATGTCAATCTTACCTTTTTAATCTAAAAAATGATTAAGGGCCAAGATTAGTTCACTCAGTTCACTCTCAAGAAGTTGTTCACTCTTAATTCTAATCCTATATATATATATATATAGTGAAAGTGTAAAATACAATATCCCTTAACATACAATGCGTACGATATTGTGAAATCGCACGTTATAAAAAAACATGTTCTGTCACACCCTCAAAATTTCCATATGCGAAGTATTACCGCGAGGCGTGCAACTGCCCAGGATCCATCCACTAATTATTTTGAACCGTTTACGAAATGTGTAAATTATTCCAAATGATACAATTGGTGATTCAGTTTAAAAGGTTTTTTTTAAATGTACTTTATGTTTGCAGCGGAAAGGTATAATAAACTTATCACAGTTAGAAACCACAGTTTAAACAAGTGTACAAAATGTATCATTTTCCAAACCACACACACTCCATCCGTTTGCAACGTCCACCTGCAGTTGTACCTGTAGATCTGCAAGCATGCAGTAGTATGTCAACATAAAGTTGGCGAGTTCACAGTTGTTTAGTGTTGTTCCAAAAACGTAAATTTGTTAAATTACTCTGTTTTTATAAAACATGTCATGGGGAGCTACCCCACCTTTTTAAGCTACTAAACCCATGCCATACCGAAACTAAATGTGGTTATGTTTAGTGCCCCGCGTCAATGTCTATCATCATTGACTAGTGCCCAGGCATACTAGTGCACTCCCGTCCTCTGCGGCACGGTGTGAGGCTTGTTAGACCTAATAACGCTACTAACTAATATCCCGTTCGCCATTGGCCCGGTGATTAATCGGTATAAAATGTGTAGGGACTTTCAGATAGAGTTCTGTCTAGTCCGCTTAAGACATGTAGTATGAATAGTTGTTAGTGCATATGTCTGTCGACTTCGTCTTGTATCGAGTCTTGTATTAGATTAGATAGAACAGGGCACGATATACGAGAAAACATGTTAGATGCTTATTTCACACGGAATGGATAAGTCATTTCGCACGAAATGACTTTGTCATTTCGTACGAAATGACCTAGCTATTTCGCTTGGGCTATTTCGCACAAAATAGGCATGTCTATAAATACTCGTGTCTTGGATCTCATTTGTAACTTCCGGTTTCAGAGTCGAACCGCTGTCGAAGTGTCTACTCGCTGTAAAACGTTGTTATATCAATCAAAAGACAGTTTAAATTGAATTGCAAGCTGAATCAACTCGATACGTTTGTTTCCGCCTCTCGTATTGAGGAAAAACTCTTCTGAACGACTCGTTTGGTCGTGAAAACGATCCTACAAGTGGTATCAGAGCTCAGGAGGAAGAGTTCTTACCAATTCAGCTAAAAATTATAATTTCTACATTTTTCTTCAAAATTAAACAAAATTTCACATATAAAATGGCTTGATTTTCACACATTATATGTGAAACTGTGTTTTAACAAAGCCTTGAAAGTTTCAGATCTAAAATTGGACTAAAACCTGGTTAATTGGACAAATATATGGCCGGCATGATGACATCAGCAGCATTTCGCACATAATAGATTCTTCATTTCGCACGAAATCACATTTGTGATTCATTTCGCTTGAAATCGTAGTTTATTTCGTACAAAATCAGTATTTCGTGTGAAATTTGATTGATTCCGCACGAAATCATCATTTCGTGTGAGTTATTTCGTACGAAATCACTATTTCGTACCAAAGAGGTTTCATTTCGTTCGAAATCATCATTTCATTTGGTCGTTTCACACGAAATCATTCATTTCGTGTGAAAAATCATTTCGTTTGAAGTTGTTTTGCAGATCATTTCGCACCAGTTGGTCATTTCGCTTGAAAGTTCATATCGCCTGAAAGTGTATTTCGTTTGAAAGGGTTGATTTCGTTTGAAAGTGTCTGAATTTGTGAAACATTTGAAACTGAAACATGGAAGAGGAATTTTATAACGCGTTTGCTACTGCCCCGACTACTCCGGCTACCATTGCTCAGAGTATGAACATGGAAAATGAAACAGGAACTTTGCAAAAACCCCCGAAGCTAATGGGCATTGAGGAGTATTATGGTTGGAAAGACTGATTCGAAAACTGGCTTCAAGCTAATCATTTGAGGTCTTGGGAATGTATTGAGAAAAAGTATGTTAAACCTCGTACAGATTTGGGAGTCATCAAAGCAATTTCTGAACTGACAGATAAAGAACGAGATATGTACAAAGCTGAAAAAATGATGATTAGTCTACTCCAGCAAGCCGTGAAAGAAGACATCTTTATATTGCTTCAACATGACAATACTTCACGTTCGATTTGGGAAGCACTTCGAATCAAGTTTGAAGGAAGTGAGAAGATGATCATGAGTAAGAAATCATTGCTAAAGAAAGAATTTGACTTGTTTACAAGTTTGCCGGGTGAATCTTCAAAGAAACTGACTGAAATATATTGTCACTTAGTGCGATCTATGTCTTTGTTAGAAATAGTCAAAGATCAAGAAGAATGGGTTGATAAATTAGCTGATGCTTTACCTCAGAAAAAGTGGGGTACATATTTGATGATCTTGAAGAACACTAGAGAATATGACAAATTGACAATTTCCCAGTTCATTAAAAAGATTGAAGGACAAGATCTGGAACAACAAAAGATTGCTAGAATGAACAGTCCAAGTGGTCAACAAGACATCAAGATGTATTACAAAGGGAATGTTCAGGAAGTTGAATCGAGTCTGAAAGTCCAAACTGCTTTTAGTGCAGAAAACTCATCTGGATCAGTCAATCAAAGTCCAAACAGCAGTAGTGGATTTTCTTCATACCCGAGTGTTAATCCGAAGAGTTCAACCTCAAGTCATCAGTTCCAAAGCTCAAACAGCAATAATGGTCATGTTTTACATTGCAACATTGCGTTGCATCTTCAGAAAGGTCAAAATTTCTCTGAAGAGGTCGCTAAAGGTCACATGTCATTACTAGCTACAGTGTTGGAATCATATGAGGGATTGGTTGCAGGAAGGATCGGAAATCCTATGCTGACGAAAGAGGATTACGATCAGATTGATGCAGAAGAAATGGAACTTATGGATATTAAATGGTGTTTAGCTAGTGTTTTGAGAAGAGCTGAGAAATTTAAGATGATTACAGGAAGAGATGATTTCTGAGATGCTAATGTTTCTACTTTGGGTTTTGATAAATCTAAAGTTACTTGTTTTCGATGCAGGGAGAAAGGACATTTCAAGAGGGAATGTAAAAATCGAGAAGCAAGTGGAGCACATAATCCTTTTGGAAATAATGATTATTATCGGAAAGCAATATATCAACAAGTTGCTCATCAGCCATATCAACAACAAGAACCACAAACTGCACATGCCAAGAAAGCAATCGAAGAATCAAATAAGAAAGCTTATTTTGGTATAATTGATCAAGATGATGAAAAAGTGGTAGAAGGTTTTAGTTAGGACAAATATATTTCACCTGATTCAAAAACAGTTGCATTAATTGCACAAATAGTTCAAGAACCAGATTTGATGAAGGAATGGATGAAAGTGTTTGCTAGTGATGAGAAGAGTCAAGATGGAGAGTTTGTTTCTTCAGATGATAGTTCAGAAAGTAATCAAGTGTTTGATCAATCATCATCTGATAGTGATGATGAAGAAGAAACACAAATAAATATTGGAAAATCTGTATTATCTCCTGAAAGTTTTGAATTTTATTTTGCAGATAGATTGGAGAAGCTGAAGGAGAGACGAGCAACAAAAGAACAGATAAAGAAGAAATGTGAGAGTGTTGCTCAAAAGGAGAAGTCTGATCTAAGTGAAGAAGTTAAAGTTGCTGAACAGGTGATTGAAATTGAGAAGCTGGCTGAAGTAGAAAAGATTATTGAAGTTGAAAAGATTGTTGAAGTCATCAAGCCGTGTTTAAAATGTTCAGAATCTTGCAAACAATGTGAAGAAAAGGATGAGAAGTTGAGTGAGCAAGATAAGGTGAAAGAAAAATTACTGTTTGATCTCAATTATGTGAAAGAATCGTATGATGTGTTGAATAGAATAGTGAATGGTCTACAAAAGACAAATTCTGAAAGAGAAGATGCGTTGACCATGATGAATGCAGTGATGATGTCTAAGCAGAAGGCTATCAATCGCTATATTGAAGAGTGTGCAAAATTGAAGCAAGAGTTGGAGACAGAAAAGATAGAAAATGAAAGAATAAGACGATTGTTACAAAGTTATTCTAGTTCTGATTATTTGATTGATAGAATTTATCCAACTGTTGCAGGTTTTGATGCATTTCAAGATGAGAAGCCAGAAGAGAAGAATACTGGTAAGAAACAAAGTGCAAATTATAACAAGTGTCCGCCTCCGATATGGGAAGGTTATTCTCCCAGAAAACCAAATGAGGAGCAAATAAAAAAGGCTGTCAATATAAAGTTAAAGTCTGAAACAACTGATGATTTACCAGAAAACATTGACGTCACGTTCACATCGTCTGACACTGATCATGAGTCTGAGTTAATAAAGAAAGTGGTCGATCAAGTGTTGGATATGGATGAAGAGTCAAAGTCGGAGTCTAAATCTGAAAGTTCGGGTTCATCAGACAAGAGTCCTAGTTCACCGATCAAAAGGGTTTACAATAAAGAATTCCTGTTATCAAAATCTAATTTGAATGACGAACCAATCAAAGTGGCATATACTTTGAATGATTCAGACAAATTATATTCTGATGAGGAATTTCCAATAAGAGGTGTTAAAAATGAAATGATAAAAAAGGTTTTCAAACTAACAGAAATTAATATTTCTGAAATAAAAGATGAAAATCTTTCTGAAAAACCTAAACCTTACACCTCAAGAGTTCAACAACGTTTAAACAAGAAAAAGGGTTACAGTTCTTGTTCAGGTTATCAAAAGAAACCAAACCATAACAGTAATTTAAAAAAGAAAGGTCTTGGTTTTATTCCACCGAAAAATCATAAAAATGAGAAAACTTATAAAACAAAAACTGTATTTGTTTCAGGAGCAAGTTCGGAGGAAGAAGAAAGAGCTCATTCTGGAAGCAATCAAACAAAGAGTTCTTTGCAGAAAAACAAAAGTTTGAGAAGAATGGAGTTTATCAGAGAAAAGAGACAAGAACCAGTTACAGATGTCAAGAAGTTGGTCACATCGCCTGGAATTGTCCAAAGGCAACCAACACAAAACAGGAAGTTGTTTCTAAACTCAAAGAAAAGATTATTGATAAAACCGAACCACCAACTGAAAAGTTCAAAGTGTTTAAAAATTCAACGTATGAAGTTGGTAAATGTTCAAAAAGATTTTACAAAAGAAGAGTGAATCTTGACAATCAAAACTGGGTTGTTAAGAAATCAGATGTGAAATCCGGCGATGAATCTGACTCGTCAAAATCAGAAGAGCCACAAGTTGAGCTAAAAATAGAAACATCAGTACCACCAATGGATGATGTCAACTTTCCACCATTGCGGGCTAAAAATTTTAAACAAAAAGTTGGAAAAGTGGAAATTTCAAATCAATTCTATTCTGAAAAGAAAGAATTTGATGTCGAAAAAGCTTTTACTGGAAAAGTGAAACATATTTTTGGGAAAATGGTCGATGGGAAGGTAAAAGGGGTAAAAGATTTTTATAAAGAAAAAAGGAATGTTCAAACACCAAGTGAGACTGAAAAGGTTACACCCAAAGATAGTCAGTCTTGGATGTCTGTATTTCAAAGTGAAAAGTATCACTTGCCGGAGCTTCCAGGTTGGTAAGAGTGGAGCAGGAATCGGCATCTTTCTTGAGAAATTCACGAAAGTGATTTTGACCTACAAGTGGTAGTTTTATTCAAATTGTCATATTTCATTTTTTTAGTAAGTATGGTTGATAAGTGAACTTACAAGTGGTTAAGGAAGGTTTTCACTTACAAGTGGTTAAAAATAATGTGATGAAATCCCCATTCCTACAAATAATAAATCAACAAAACTAATTTTCCGGAAAAACCATTTGATTAAAACAAACTTAAGTGTTTTGAAATCATAATGGGAAAATAGTTTGTTGTTAGGGGGAGTTCTGATTGTTTATGCCAAGTGGATGGTGAATTGAAGCAATTCACAACAGTTGTCACTTTATTTGTACAGTTTGTTTTCAAATTTTTCTTTAAATGCTTTTGCATTTTAGGGGGAGTAATAAATTTCAGAAAATCTAAAAACATTAGAAAATTTGAAAATGTCAAAAACATGATAAAAACAAAAATGAGTTTTGTTGTGAAAAAGAGGAAATGATAGTACATCAGTGGACTATCACAGCACGCTAAAGAATTGGAAAGTCAAATGTGATAAATGGTCTCACTGATGATGTGCCAGTAGGTTTTTACACGCTTAGTAGATTGTTGTCGAGATATAAATCTAAATTTCAAACTTACTTTTACGTGGGGAACATTTCTCGGATATATGGGTAACCCCCGAAATCTTGTTTGAAAGGTCCCTCTTTCTGAGATACTAGGTCTTTATGCTTAGTGATATCTGGGGTATTATCCCGGGACTTCTGATTTTGCGGAAGCAATGGCCTAGTCCCCGTATAATACTTTTCGCTTGCTTGAAATATTAGCATCACCCTCAGCATAAAAAAATGATGAAACATTGAAAAATGCTAATCATGTGCTGTTGAAGAAAAGATTCTCTAAAGGGAACACACCTAAAGTCGAAGCCATCATCTCTCTGATTTTGCGGAAGCAATAGCCTGAGCTCTCATGGCCCTCACATTTAACCCCTTACAGATATCATCTAGGTATATTCACCTGTAAGACTGAATATTGGGATCTGGATACGGGAGTATATTCTTAGGTGGGACACGAGTATAAGTTTAAGTCTCTAAAACATTAATCTCGTATCTCGAAACAGTTGAACTTTGTGTGAAAATTTAAGTGGATCAGTATACTGACAATCTAAGTGAATCATTTAGAACTTAAAATGTTTAAAGCTTAACGGTGTTGGTGATTTGTCTTAAAAACTTATATGATTCTCTTACACAAACTCATAAAAAAATATTGTTTGTAAATATTTCTTGATTGCATTTCATTATAATCAAAATCCAAAAAGATTTTCAGTGTGTTTTAGCTTAAATTTTGAAAAATACAAAAAGATTTTCGACAACTGATGTTGAAGAACTGATTTTCAAAATTTCAAGTGCTAAACATGATGAACAAAAGGTTTGGGAGAGTTTGCTTAAGATGAAAAATTGTTTGAAAAGAAAAATGTTATTTCTACAAGTGGTTAATCAGAGATTAACATTGTAAAATCATTTTTTTATTAATACCTGCGAGTGGTATATAAATTTGTCAAATTTTAAATTTGTGACATTTTTTGTGAGGTAGAGATATGTGCAGGTTCTAGAGATTAAACCTGATCAGAGTGTGAGCCAGGTTACGATCTTGGTACTGTTGATGCTGATGAACTTAAGGAATCAAGAGATCTGATCAAGAGAATTAGAAAGATCAAGATTCAGATTCAAAGACTGTGAAGATGATAGATCAACATCCAAGGGGGAGATTAGTTGATAGAGAGAAGAGAGAGGATTGAGGATGCTTTACACTGTTAGATACTTTGGAGAGAACGAAAAGACTGAAGATTTCAAAGACTCGACACTGAAGACTTCGTCAACATCCAAGGGGGAGTCTGTTAGTGCATATGTCTGTCGACTTCGTCTTGTATCAAGTCTTGTATTAGATTAGATAGAACAGGGCACGATATACGAGAAAACATGTTAGATGCTTATTTCACACGGAATGGATAAGTCATTTCGCACGAAATGACTTTGTCATTTCGTACGAAATGACCTAGCTATTTCGCTTGGGCTATTTCGCACGAAATAGGCATGCCTATAAATACTCGTGTCTTGGATCTTATTTGTAACTTTCGGTTTCAGAGTCGAACTGCTGCCGAAGTGTCTACTCGCTGTAAAACGTTGTTATATCAATCAAAAGACAGTTTAAATTGAATTGCAAGCTGAATCAACTCGATACGTTTTTTTTCGCCTCTCGTATTGAGGAAAAACTCTTCTGAATGACTCGTTTAGTCGTGAAAACGATCCTACAATAGTAGTGTACATCCCACACAAGGAGACAAGGTTGCCCGTATCCCACACATGGAGATAACGTAGTTGTATCCCACACAAGGAGATAGTTGTTGTTTATTCCGTTCCCAATCCACCGGGAATACATACTTTTATAAAAAGTGTGAACTCACCTTAGTTTAGCTTGGTAGATAAAAGTCACTTGAGCTAGTGTGGCCAACCACGTCCTATTATGGTTACGATATAAGTCAGGTTCGTATTCAGGTAATACACGTATTGTTCTACAAGCATGGTTGTCACATAAATACTTATAGCATAACAGTCACAACATGCGTTCGCATAAAAAAACCCCAAAGCATATGGTTTAAGTGTACGGCCCAACTGAAGAGGCCCATTAAAGGTGTGCGACCCCCATCCGAATGTGCGACCTCGTGAGTGTGCGACCCACATCAAATGTGTGGCCCAGTTTTAGCGATTGGGCCAATGTGCGACCCAAGTCTCTTAACAGTTCTAACATGAATGTGCGGCCTATGTCATCTAATCAGTCCAATAGAAGTGTGCGGCCCATGTCATCTAATCATTCCAATACAAGTGTGCGGTCATGCTTTAACAGTTTATACAACGTGCAGTCTAAACATGTACCCTATTAAAGTGTGCGATTAGCCGATATGCGACCAAGCATTACGAGGCTGTACAATGTGCACCAGGAGTTGTACGACATGCATTACACAAGTATACATAACCGTAAGTGTGTGAGTTGAAGTGTGCGATCCAATGCCAGTGTACGGGGTCAATTATGTTTGCTCAAATTCATGGATCAATCCTGTAACCGTCCATGTTTACACAATTTAAAATAGTCATTTTCCATTTATTCATGTAATCCCTAATTTACAACCATAAATAACATCTTAATCAATATTCAAACGAGATCATTTAACAAAATCATACCATCTAATACTCATCATCATTAAATCACGAGTTCATAGTGTTCATATATCTTTATCATCTAATCATCAAAACCCTAAGATTCATACAACTCTAGTTATTAAAATTACTCATGCGATCCAAGCATATATGTTTATTCATGAATAACATCCACATCCAATTACCAGCAAAACCCTAATCATAACTTGATCATTACAGCCTTTAACAACATATTCAACATTCAAAATTAACCCGAACAGTTTGTTATTCCAAGATGTTCATCAAGAACCCTACTATCATACAACCCTAAACATCGAACATCATTCATTCTTTCAAACCAAAATCAACAGAATTCCCAATGACACTAAATCATAAACAACATCTCATGCTTGTTCATACAACCATCAATCAAAACACAGCCACATGAAATCAGAGGAAATCAAATCAAACCCGAATCAAGTTATAGATGACACACTAACCGGTCGATGTAGAGTGAGAGGATTGTGCTTAGACGAGAAGGTAGAGCTTCGAACGAGAAGGGGAGGAGGCTGTCGTCGGTTTGTATAGAGGTAGGAGAGTGCTAGGGTTTTGATTATTTTGTGTGATTGCAAGATTATGGGAACCAATCTCCAAATTGGTTGTGTGTATGCGCACAAGAGAAAAATCGGGCCTAGCTTTGGGCTCCGCTTGGGCCGTGTATCGGTGCACAAGTGATAAGAGTTTGGGTCAAGAACATGTTAACAAATGTCACAACCCGATATTTCCACGTATTACCGGTGGGCCCGGTGGGGAGTATCGTGACGTAGTTGATATCATCATAGACAATTTATCACACTTTATATACACAGCGGAAGTCGAAAGATAAAATCATTACAAACCGAATGAAAGTAATATCATTTATTACAAAACGGTTGTAAAGGATCCACATGCGGATCAAAGTTAAAAGAAACATTATTCAGCAGATTTATAAACATCTAAGCGTGCAAGACTCTTTATTGATGCTAGGGGTAGCCAGCCTATTCCGATTAGTACCTGCACTTAACCTTTTTGGAAAATACGTCAGTTTTCACTGGTAAACACAATTAACCGACTCATTTTGAAAATGTTTAAGAAAATATATTTGAATGCACAAGGCACAAAATATCTTTTATAACTTGGGATAACTATTTAAATATAAACTTGTAAAAGAATTACATGTTTGTTATACGTTCAGTAGCCCGGGCTGAATACCGGGTTAAAGATTAATTCACACACCACATAATATAATCCTGCGGCGAGTTATTCTCGAACGACGGTTATATCTTTTTATTTACGCACCGGCAGGTGTATGCCTGCACCCCGTACTTAGGTCGTGGCCATTTCAATGAATGATGCCAAGGATATCCGGGACATGGTCATTAACCCCCCCAAAGGCTTTAAGAAAACAAAACAGATTAAATGGGTCATTTCAATAAATTAACCTTCATATGATTAACAATTCAATGCCTGACCAAGCGGTATTTTATATACCGTACCCCAAGCCCGTATAAGGGAAAATAAGTTAAAAGTATTTACCTGAGCAAATTATATAAATTTATCCCAGCCGTACAAATCAGCAAGTGCAAGTAGCTTTTACTGGGCTCCTAAATCTGGAACGAAGGTTTTAATTAACCTATTAGATTCTTAACGGTCTTACTTTAGACCGGTTAGTTTTAAAGAAAGGTATACGGTACAAACGCAAGATTAAGCGAAGGCCGGATTAGAGTGTGGTTTAGACCCGACAAGTATGAAGACTTGTAAAATATGGGTAAACTAAACACATTCTGGATTTTGAAGTAAAAATGATAAGGTTTGACCCGTTTCGGTTAATTTATGCAAACTAGTTACATAAACCGTAACACGATAAATGCATAACGGGTAACCAAATGAGTCATGAACAGGTTTCCTAAGTTAATATGCCTTAAATATGTTGTGATATCAGCAAGATACCTTCCATTATGCCCAAAACGAATTTAAACTCAAATTAAGCCCCGTAGGGGTATTTTGGTCATTTTAAAGGTTATAAAAGAGTTTAAGTATTAATCTGAGTTTCAGGTCTGATATAATCAGTAAAAATATTTATTTTTATAAGTCATCACAGTAGGGTATTGCATATATGTGAAATTTATCTTTTATAACCAAACTATGGACCATAGGGGCATTTTGGTAATTTCACATAAGCTTTAAAGGTCAAATTTAGAAATCTGAGTTCAAAACTTTATCTTACTATTAAAATATAAAAATTTACTAAAAACATCAGTAGGTATTAAGTCTTATATGTTTAAAATAGTTTTAACTCATACTATGCGTTAAAAACGCGTAAAAGTCGGTCTTAAGCGATTTTCGGGTTAAAACAGGAAATCTGAGTTTTTGGTCAGTTTATAAAGTTCAAAATATTTTACTTATCATATAAAACCAGTAGCAAAAAGTTTGGTATCAAAATATTATGTAAAACTCATTTTATGCAAGAAAAGGGTATAACCGACAATTACCGAATCAAAGCTAGAATCCTATGTTATGCTCAGTTTAAAAATAAATAAAAATCTTCAAAAATCCAAAAATATTATTTTACATCAGTGGGTAAAATTTTGGTGTCAAAATTTGGGTTTAAATAGACTATATGCTAATTATGCCGTTTAATTAATAAAAAGCTTTCTAATTACGATATTTAGCATAACTCCTAATCTAGACCTCAAACTGATGTCAAATTTTTAGGACAAGTTTATAAATCAGTAATAAAGGTTTTTGTCCTCTCACATTTTCAAAAATCTCTCTTTAAGGTCAAAAGGGCATAATGGTCAACATTTAGGCATATAACGGAAACATGCACATGATTCGGATAACTAAGGAACCAAGTTGTATAACCTCAGAGGGTTACACTATCCTATAACCTGGTCCTAATAGAGCTCTAAGGAATTTCTAAAATATGCTACATTGGGTCAGAACTGAAAGTCAAAGCAAAAGTCTACTTTTGCGACTTTCGGTTCCGAACCGAGCCTAAACTCAAAATTGTCGGGTTGAACATGCTTAGACATGTTCTTACATTAATTACCAAGTTATACAAGTGATAAAACAGGTTTCATGGCTTCTACATTGTTAATTATGTCTTTATTCGAAAATTAGCTTTCTGTTGACTTTTTATAATTAAGTTTGACCCGACAATTGACCTAGTTAGAGTGAGAATCAGAGGGTGCCCTTTTAAGGGTTTATTACCCACATAATTACCAACTCAAAGCTACTTTCAATTCTAGAATTGACTGGACCATTAGTGATTAATCACTAAGTCAAACCTTAATTACGACGGGTTTGACTTTAGTCCATTAAACTAATAAAACATGAATTAGGAAGGTTAAGGACACTTACAATAGTCCTTAGCACGAATTTGAGACTTAAGGGAACTTGTGTGAAGATCAGAAAGCTCCTGAGAAGTCCTTGGAGTGAGTTGAGGTAGCTTTGAAATGAGCAAGAACAATGGTTGCAACATGAAGCTCTTATATAGCAACTTAAAATGCATGAGATCATTCCAACAAGGTCTATGGGTGATCCTTGATGAGTCCCAAGTGTCCCTATGCATGAAAAACCACTGAAACAGCCCCTGAATTCGAATACAAGGCTTCTAAGGCGGTGGAACTGGCTGTACTCGCAGGTGTGCAGAGATTCTGTCCATGTCAGACCATCGCATCGCGCGACGGCAGAAGGTGAAGGTGGTGGCGCAGCGCCACCATGTGGCTAACCTGATCAGCATGTTTCAATTAATGACATTTCACCCCCTGGATCTTCTAAAACGTAATTTCTTCCATTTTAAGCACATTTAAGCCATTTAACTTCTATTCTTGTGATCCATGAGATATAACCAAACACCGTTAGGTCTGGTTTCGTTAAATGATAAACAAAAACATAATTTTTGCCTTGTTGACGCTTTTAACCCCTTAATTACGAAAGTTAGCGTATCTTTCTCATACGATATCGAAACCTTGTGAAATTTTTATCACTTATTATTGGGAGTATATTTAATTGTACAAGGCTCCGGGTTCGTTAAAAGGTCACTTAGAGTTATAACTTAAACAAGTTGACACTTTTAACCCTTGCGTCTTGCAAACTTTCACTTTCTTCCACAAACGGTTTCATACGCTTCATGATTCATTTGTTTAAGGGTATAAACATCGTTTAGGGTTGTTAAAAGGAATAATTATCAAATGTTGACACTTTGAATCCTTATATACATATATTTTCTTCGTTTGTCAACTTTAGTCCCTCATATTCAATTCGTTACACGTTTAAAGTCCATGACACGTGTCTTCATTATATTGGTCGTGATTTTACGAGGTGTTACATCCTCACCCCCTTAAAAGAAATCTCGACCTCGAGATTTACTTAAATAAATGAGGGTACTTCTCTTTCATTGTGGACTTTACCTCCCACCTGTACTCGGGACCTCTACGGGCATCCCATTTAACTTTTACAATCGGCACGTGCTTCCTTCGAAGCTTCTTAATCTGTCGATCCTCGATCGAAAGAGGTTTTTCTACAAACTTTAAGCTCTCATCAATATGCACATCCGTATGTGGTATGACTAGTGATTCATCAGCTAGACATTTCTTCAGATTGCAGATGTGGAATACATTATGAATACCACTGAGTTCTTTAGGCAGGTTTAACATGTAAGGCACTGTTCTGACACATTCGATGATCTCAAATGGTCCTATATATCTTTGTCTTAACTTTCCTTTCTTACCAAATCGCATTACCCCCCTTCCAGGGTGATACTTTCAGTAACACTTTGTTACCAACCTCAAACTTTAGAGGTTTACGCCTTTTATCTGCGTAGCTTTTCTGCCTATCTCTGGCAGCTTTGAGACGATCTCTTATCTGCAAAATTTTGTCTGTCGTCTACAGGACTATATTAGGTCCTGTGAGTTGGACATCTCCAACTTCTGCCCAACAAACGGGCGTCCTGCACTTTCTCCCATACAGAGCTTCAAAAGGTGCAGCTTGAATACTGGAATGATAGCTATTGTTGTATGAGAATTCTATCAATGGAAGATGATCATCCCAACTTCCTCCTAAGTCAATAACACAAGCTCATAGCATATCCTCGATTGTCTGTATAGTACGTTCACTTTGACCATCCGTCTGAGGATGATATGAAGTGCTGAAATTCAATCGAGTGCCTAGGGATTGCTGAAAGCTTTTCCAGAAATGCGATGTATACCTTGTATCCCTATCAGAGATGATAGACACTGGCACTCCATGGAGAGATACAATCTCATCCACGTACAACTGAGCTAACTTATCTGAGCTGTGTGTTTCCTTAATATGTAAGAAGTGGGCTGACTTAGTCAGTCTATCCACTATAACCCAAATAGTATCATTTTCTCGCTTTGTCTTTGGTAACTTGGTGATAAAATCCATAGTCACCATTTCCCACTTCCAGGTGGGAAGTTCAGGCTGTTGTAGCAAACCTGACGGCTTCTGGTGTTCTGCTTTAACTTGAGCACATGTCAGACATTTGGCTACATAAGCGGCTATAGACTTCTTCAAGCCTATCCACCAATAATTTGCCTTCAAATCCTGGTACATTTTGTCACAGCCAGGATGAATAGAATACTTGGAACTATGGGCTTCCTGAAGAATTACATCCCTAAGTCCTCCATAAATTGGAACCCATATTCGTCCATTCAATCTTAGGATTCCATCCTTGCTATATGATAACTGTTCAGCAGTTACTCCCAACTTTTCATTTGAATAGCTGGCTTCTAGTACAGCTTCCTTCTGAGTGGCTAGCAATCGTTCATTCAAACTGTTTTTCAATTCAATGCTCTTAGCATTGATTCTAATGGGCTTAACCCTTTCCTTTCTACTCAATGCATCGGTGACTACATTTGCCTTGCCTGGATGGTATCGGATTTCACAATCATAATCATTCAGTGTCTCCATCCATCGTCGCTGCCTCATGTTCAGATCCTTCTGATTAAACAAGTGTTGAAGGCTTTTGTGATCAGAATAGATCACACACTTTGTACCATATAAATAATGCCTCCATAGTTTTAGTGCAAACACAACAGCACCCAACTCCAAGTCGTGGGTGGTGTAATTCTTTTCATGCACTTTTAACTGTCGAGAAGCATAGGCAATAACCTTACCCTTCTGCATTAGCACACATCTCATGCCAGTGTGCGATGCGTCGTAGTAAACCACAAACTCTTTAATTCCTTCAGGCAATGTCAACACAGGAGCATTGCTTAACTTTTGTTTAAGAATATCGAAGGATTCTTGTTGCTTAGGACCCCAATCAAACTTAATATTCTTACGAGTTAAAGAAGTTAGGGGTGCAGCAATCCTTGAAAAGTTTTCAATAAAACGCCTATAATATCCTGCTAAACCCAAAAAGCTATGAATCTCTGTGGGCGTCTTTGGCTCTTGTCAATTCATGATGGCTTCAATCTTAGCAGGATCTACCTGGATTCCATGCTCACTAACCATGTGTCCAAGAAATTGGACTTCACGAAGCCAAAACTCGCATTTAGAGAACTTAGCATAAAGCTTCTCATGCTGAAGAAGTTTAAGAATACAACGAAGGTGCTTTTCATGGTCAGCTTGATTCTTTGAATAAATAAGAATGTCATCAATGAAGACGATGACAAACTTGTCCAAGTAGGGTTTGCAAACGTGATTCATGAGATCCATAAACGCTGCTGGTGCATTAGTGAGCCCAAAAGGCATCACTAAGAACTCGTAGTGACCATAGCGAGTTCTGAATGCAGTCTTATGCACATCTTCATCTCTAACCTTCAGCTGATGGTAACCAGACCTTAAATCAATCTTGGAGAAGTAACTTGCTCCTTGCAGTTGATCGAACAGATCGTCGATCCTGGGGAATGGATATATATTCTTGATTGTAACCTTGTTCAGCTCTCGATAATCAATGCATAAACGCATTGATCCATCCTTTTTCTTCACAAACAGGATTGGTGCTCCCCAAGGGAATGAGCTAGGTCTGATAAATCCTTTTGCCAACAAATCATCTAACTGAGTTCTCAACTCTTTCATCTCAGTTGGGGCCAACCGGTAAGGCGCTCTTGCAACCGGTGCTGCTCCAGGTATAATGTCGATTCTGAACTCCACTTGCCTATCTGGGGGTAAACCAGGTAGTTCTTCAGGGAATATATCAGGGTATTCAGCAATGATAGGGATGTCTTCAATCTTCGGTTTTGGTTCATCAATAGTCACTTGTGCCATGTAGATGACACAACCCTTCTTCATACACCTTGACGCCTTAAGCATTGACACTTGCTTAGGCAACCCATACTGAGTATCTCCTTGTATTGTGAGTGGCTCACCATACGGAGTCTTGATCACTACTTGCTTTTTATCACAAATGATCTGTGCTTGGTTACGGGATAACCAATCCATGCCTATTACTATGTCGAAACCAGCTAATTTCAAAGGAAGCAAGGACAATGGAAAGGAGTGGTTCCTAATGGATATAAAACATCCATCTAACATGGTTGAAGCTGTTTCTATGGTACCATCGGCCAATTCTACCTCATATTTCATGCTCAGGGTTTTAACAGGCAGATTTAATAACTTGCAAAACTTATTATCTACAAACGACTTATCTGCACCCGAATCAAATAATACCCTTGCATAAACATCATTGATGAGAAAGGTACCTGTTATCACGTTGTCATCCTGAACCGCTTCCCGTGCATTCATTTGAAAGACCCTAGCATTGGTCTTCTTTCCTTCCTCAGCTTTCTTGGCATATTTTGGGCAGTTGGACTTGATGTGCCCCTTCTCATTACAATTGTAGCAAGTAGCATCCTTTATTTTCTTGCAGTCTAATGTCTTATGCTCACTTGACTTGCAAATCCCACAAGCCCTTGGCTATGACGGGGACTTTGATTTATATCTGTACTTCCCAAGATGGCGTTTCTTGCAGATCTTGCATTTGGGCTTTTCGCCCGACTGCTGATCATCCTTCTTGAACCCTGAACTCTTTCTGTGGTCAGAGTTCCCCTTGTGCCTCTTGTCTGAACGGTGTGAGTTATCATCCTCACGTTTTCTCTTCCCAGCATCAGAATGCCTAAGCGATCTCTGCCTGACCGCTTCAAGGGTAAGAGATAATGATAGATCAGCTACATACCTAAAGGTAGTAGGTCGAGAGGCTTTCACGCTAGCTTTGATCTCTGGGGCTAAACCCCCTATGAAACGGGCTATTCGTTTTGGTTCCGGCATCACCAAATAAGGAACCAATCGAGACATGGTATTAAAACTCGTGAGATATGCCTGACAGTCTAAATTCTTCATAACCAATGACAAAAAGTCAGTCTCGATCTTCTCAACTTCATGTTGAGGACAGTAATTCTTCTTGATAAGAGCAACAAACTGATCCCATGTCAGATTGTACAACGGGATCTTTCCAGTAGCTTGGATCAAAGACCTCCACCAAGCCAGAGCTTCTCCTTTAAATGATTGCGACACAAACTTCACTATATCCTTTTCAGCGCAACCACTAATATCAACCATGGTATCCATCTCGGCTAGCCACGTCATGCAATCTATGGCTCCTTTTTCCCCAGTGAAATTCCTTGGCTTGCAGGAGACGAAATACTTATAGGAACAACCCCCAATACGTGGCTCTTGATCGAATACAATCTTTTTAGATGGAACACTATGCTGGTTTGAGGAGTGTTGAGCATCATCCTTCTTTGACTTATGAGGTTTAGAAGGCGGCTTACTATGAGCCTCAGAGTGAACCTTAGGGTGTGATTTTGCGTCTTGTACTGATAGGGTCCTGCTGTGGGTACCACTTGATTCATTATCTCGTCTGTCTAGAGCTCAAGTAACGGCATTGTCTATTAATGCCTGCAGCTCTGCACCAGCTATGTTGATTCTAGTGGTATCATGATTCTCTCTTGGGTGACTGTTGACTTCATCAGACCCGGCCATGTAGCTTGCTTGCTACATAAAATATTAACAAGGATTTATTCGGGAGTCTAATATGGAATTGTCTTTTATGGCAATTCATTAACCATGGTAACTATAAACCATATTTGGTTAATTTATTAAACGTATTCATTTAGGATTTTTCATCATAATTTATCCTAATTATAAAGTATTAAGGGTATTATTAATGGCAAATAAGGCCTAGTCACAAGGACAATTTAGATTATAAACCAAGATTTCAGAGAACCGAGGTATTAAGGTTTAAACGTAGTTCATTACCTTTTATTTGACAGGGAGTCGTAGACTACAATCTGTCTTTTGTCTTATATGACAATGATTATGGCTCGTAGGCCCTACATCACAAATGGATGTTTAAATAATAAAGAAGGAATTGGAAGAATCCAATATAAGAATGACATATGTGATTTTAACGAATCACATCTGCCAGGAGTGTTAACATGTTTTCAGATGTTAACAAGGGTTTGAATCCTTTTAAACAGGTTTTACCATTATGGCTAGGTCTATCATGACATGCAGGCTAGGTTATACCTTTTAAGATTCTTATTTAATATTTAAAGGAAGATCTTATAAAAGGAATGACATATTTTGGATTTATTTATTTCATATATATTACATTTATGCATAAAAGACAAAATGAAATTTAAATTAGAACATGCCACTAAAATTTAAAAGAGTACATGAATGCCCTAAACGGGACTTTAACAGAAAAGACATGCCCACGCAGGGGCTAAACTGAAAACACAAGTCCTCGCAGGGACTGAATACAAAGATAGATGTCCACGCAGGGACTAAGGATAGAAAGACATGTCCACGCAGGGACTAAGTACATAAATAAATAATTGTCCACGCAGGGACTTTATTGAAAATTAAATAAATACAAAATTAACAAATAAGGAATTTAATGATCCCTTTTGCTTTTCCCCTTGATTAGATTCGCCAGACCTTTGAGGAATCCCCGGTGGTTCCTACGTTCCTCTTGAACCTCCCGTTCCACCTGGCTCAACCTCTGTAAAATCTCCTGTTGCTGATGGAACTGAATCAATGGCGGGTGTGGCGGCTGCTGATGCGGAGGTTGAGGAGGTGGTGGGTGTTGATACCCATAAGGTGGGTACCCGGTTTGGTAGGAGGATACGTAAGGCCCTTCAGGATGTTGGGCATTGTAGTTGGCTGCTACAAGGTATGGGTCAACATTGGGGGCATTGTAGTAGTTATACCCCAGGTAGGCAGGCTGCTCAAAGGGGTTGTATGCCGTTGTACCGGCGTAGGTAGGAATTGGGTTATCATAACCCAATGGTGGCGGTGCGACTGGCGCAGACTCCACCTCAGAAACAGGGTTTGAAGGCCCACCCATCAGTGGGTCTTCATATAGTGGCGGGTAATGACTGCCACTTGAATGCTGAGGGGTGCTGATACAAATTCCCTCTCACACGGACATCCGTGCGGTTGTTCTTCTCCGCCTCGGTGGCTCCGGAGGCAGCTGCTGCTCAAGCGGTGGTGGTGGCGGTGGAGTAACCGCTACAAAACTCGAATCCTCCGAGGGATCCTGCTGCTGTTGCTGCTGCTGCTGCTGTGAGTGGTAACTGGGAGTAAACACCTAGTTGTATTGGGCAAACCTTGCCTCATAACTGTCTGGACCACGATAAGGTGATCCATGATATGACGACCCATCCGAAATCTCGATGGGGTGAGTAGGTGTTCCGGTTGGTGGCTGGGCAGGTTCCGGATTCTCTTCCATGTCCATGGAGAAATGGTCCTCCGGTCCCAACGGGTTATAACCCATTGGCTCATTAATTTGGTTTGCCGGGTTGAACCGGCTTTGAAAGTAGGGTGTTGGGTCGTTGAAGGAATGGTGTGAGTTGGGGCGTTGAAGGGGTATGAAAGAGTGATGTGAGTTGTGGGGCTCGTTCTCCAATTGAGGCCCGAAAGAGTTGAGGTAGGAAGGTGAGGAGCTCAGCGAGACTGAACGCCTCGCGGGTTCTAAAGAGGTCCTCCAGTCTTCTTGAGGACTGGTACTCAAGGTAGCAGATGGGGTTCGCCGGTGGGAAGGTCCGGCCTCGTGATCGTTGGGGGTAATGAATGGCCCCTTGCCTCTTCCTCTTCCTCGGAATCTTGGCGGCATTTTTGTTGGTCCTGTCAAAACAAACAAAAGAAACAATAAAGGACAAAACAAAATAAGTCAGAATTAGTCCTAAGTTCTTTGTCTAGACTCGAAAGTCGCGGAATGTGCATACTGTGTCATTGAGATTAAACACAAAAGGCTAGTGTTTAATTCGCTCAATGTTGGCTCTTATACCAACCTGTCACACCCCGATATTTCCACGTATTACCGGTGGGGAGTATCGTAACGTAGTTGATATCATCATAGACAATTTATCACAGTTTATATACACAGCGGAAGTCGAAAGATAAAATCATTACAAACCGAATGAAAGTAATATCATTTATTACAAAACGGTTGTAAAGGATCCACAGGAGGATCAAAGTTAAACGAAACATTGTTCAGCAGATTTATAAACATCTAAGCTTGCAAGACTCTTTATTGATGCTAGGAGTAGCCAACCTATTCCGATTAGTACCTGCACTTAACCTTTTTGGAAAATACGCCAGTTTTCACTGGTAAATACAATTAACCGACTCATTTTGAAAATGTTTAAGAAAATATATTTGAATGCACAAGGCACAAAATATCTTTTATAACTTGGGATAATTATTTAAATATAAACTTGTAAAAGAATTACATGTTTGTTATACGTTCAGTAGCCTGGGCTGAATACCGGGTTAAAGATTAATTGACACACCACATAATATAATCCCGTGGCGAGTTATTCTTGAACGGCGGTTATATCTTTTTATTTACGCACCGGCAGGTGTATGCCTACACCCCGTGCTTAGGTTGTGGCCATTTCAATGAATGATGCCAAGGATATTCGGGACATGATCATTAACCCCCCAAAGGCATTAAGCAAACAAAACAGATTAAACAGGTCATTTCAATAAATTAGCCTTCATATGATTAACAATTCAATTCCCGACCAAGCGGTATTTTATATACCGTACCCCAAGCCCGTATAAGGGAAAATAAGTTAAAAGTATTTACCTGAGCAAATTATATAAATTTATCCCAGCCGTACAAATCAGCAAGTGCAAGTATCTTTTACTGGGCTCCTAAATCTGGAACGAAGGCTTTAATTAACCTATTAGATTCCTAACGGTCTTACTTTAGACCGGTTAGTTTTAAAGAAAGGTATACGGTACAAACGCAAGATTAAGCGAAGACCGGATTAGAGTGTGGTTTAGACCCGACAAGTATGAAGACTTGTATAATACGGGTAAACTAAACACATTCTGGATTTTGAAGTAAAAATGATAAGGTTTAGCCCGTTTCGGTTAATTTATGCAAACCAGTTACATAAACCGTACCGAACGCGATAAATGCATAACGGGTAACCAAATGAGTCATGAACAGGTTTCCTAAGTTAATATGCCTTAAATATGTTGTGATATCAGCAAGATACCTTCCATTATGCCCAAAACGAATTTAAACTCAAATTAAGCCCCGTTGGGGTATTTTGGTCATTTTAAAGGTTATAAAAGAGTTTAAGTATTAATCTGAGTTTCAGGTCTGATATAATTAGTAAAAATATTTATTTTTATAAGTCATAACAGTAAGGTATTGCATCTATGTGAAATTTATCTTTTATAACCAAACTATGCACCGTATGGACATTTTGGTAATTTCACATAAGCTTTAAAGGTCAAATTTAGAAATCTAAGTTCAAAACTTTATCTTACTGTTAAAATATAAAAATTTACTAAAAACATCAGTAGGTATTAAGTCTTATATGTTTAAAATAGTTTTAACTCATACTATACGTTAAAAACGCGTAGAAGTCGGTTTTAAGCGATTTTCGGGATAAAACAGGAAATCTGAGTTTCTGGTCAGTTTATAAAGTTCAAAATATTTTACTTATCATATAAAATTAGTAGCAAAAAGTTTGGTATCAAAATATTATGTAAAACTCATTTTATGCAAGAAAAGGGGATAACCGACAATTACCGAATCAAAGCTAGAATCCTATGTTATGCTCAGTTTAAAAATAAATAAAAATCTTCAAAAATCCCAAAATATTATTTTACATCAGTGGGTAAAATTTTGGTGTCAAAATTTGGGTTTAAATAGGCTATATGCTAATTATGCCGTTTAATTAATAAAAAGCTTTCTAATTACGATATTGAGCATAACTCCTAATCTCGACCTCAAACTGATGTCAAATTTTTAGGACAAGTTTATAAATCAGTAATAAAGGTTTTTTTCCTCTCACATTTTCAAAAATCTCACTTTAAGGACAAAAGGGCATAATGGTCAACATTTAGGCATATAACGGAAACATGCACATGATTCGGATAACTAAGGAACCAAGTTGTATAACCTCAGAGGGTTACACTATCCTATAACCTGGTCCTAATAGAGCTCTAAGGCATTTCTAAAATATGCTACATTGGGTCAGAACTGAAAGTCAAAGCAAAAGTCTACTTTTGCGACTTTCGGTTCCGAACCGAGCCTAAACTCAAAATTGTCGGGTTGAACATGCTTAGACATGTTCTTACATTAATTACCAAGTTATACAAGTGATAAAATAGGTTCATGGCTTCTACATTGTTAATTATGTGTTTATTCAAAAATTAGCTTTCTGTTGACTTTTTATAATTAAGTTTGACCCGACAATTGACCTAGTTAGAGTGGGAATCAGAGGGTGCCCTTTTAAGGGTTTATTACCCACATAATTACCAACTCAAAGCTACTTTCAATTCGAGAATTGACTGGACCATTAGTGATTAATCACTAAGTCAAACCTTAATTACGACGGGTTTGACTTTATGCCATTAAACTAATAAAGCACGAATTAGGAAGGTTAAGGACACTTACAATTGTCCTTAGCACGAATTTGAGACTTAAGGGAACTTGTGTGAAGATCAGAAAGCTCCAGAGAAGTCCTTGGAGTGAGTTAAAGTAGCTTTGAAATGAGCAAGAACAATGGTTGCAACATGAAGCTCTTATATAGCAACTTAAAATGCATGAGATCATTCCAACAAGGTCTATGGGTGATCCTTGATGAGTCCCAAGTGTCCCTATGCATGAAAAACCACTGAAACAGCCCCTAAATTCGAATACAAGGCTTCTAAGGTGGTGGAACTGGCTGTACTCGTAGGTTTGCAGAGATTCTGTCCAGGTCAGGCCATCGCGTCGCGTGATGGCAGAAGGTGAAGGTGGTGGCGCAGCGCCACCATGTGGCTAACCTGATCAGTATGTTTCAATTAATGACATTTCACCCCCTGGACCTTCTAAAACGTAATTTCTTCCATTTTAAGCACATTTAACCCATTTAACTTTTATTCTTGTGATCCATGAGATATAACCAAACACCGCTAGGTCCGGTTTCATTAAATAATAACCGAAAACATAAGTTTTGCCTTGTTGACGCTTTTAACCCCTTAATTACGAAAGTTAGCGTATCTTTCTCATACGATATCGAAACCTTGTGAAATTTTTATCACTTATTCTAGGGAGTATAATTAATCGTTACATGGCTCCGGGTTTGCTAAAAGGTCACTCAGAGGTATAACTTAAACATGTTGACACTTTTAACCCCGCGTCTTGTAAACTTTCACTTTCTTCCACAAACGGTTTCATACGCTTCATGATTCATTCGTTTAAGGGTATAAACATCGTGTAGGGCTGTTAAAAGGCATAATTATCAAATGTTGACACTTTGAATCCTTATATACATATATTTTCTTCATTTGTCAACTTTAGTCCCTCATATTCAATTCGTTACACGTTTAAAGTCCATGACACGTGTCTTCATTATATTGGTCGTGATTTTACGAGGTGTTACAACAAACAAGGAAAAGAGGTGTGCGGTCATAGGCATAGAGTGCGACTCGAAAGTTTGTGCGACCAGATTATTGTCATACAGTTCACCTAATTCATTAATAAACTCACAACCACTCAAGTAAAATCAAACACATTGACCATTCTATAAAACGTACCCGTAGATTTCATCGTAAAATAAAGTGTGAAAGAAACCAATACATTGAAAAGACTTTGAAAAAAATACGAGTTGTCACATCATCCCCAAGTTGAAGGAAATTTCGTCCTGAAATTTAGCACACAGTCACTGAGGAAGCTAGTTTTGTCGAGCGTTTTCGTGGGGTGTCATATTATCCCCCTGTTGATTTGGAATTTTGTCCCGAAATTCAGTAGTAGCTTCAGTACTGGACGCATCTTTCTTAAACAACTGAGGATACTTGCGCATCATTTGGTCTTCTCGTTCCCAGGTAAACTCTGGGCCATGACGTGAGTTCCAACGAACTCGAACTATAGGAATTTTTACTGCGTTTATGTGTTTTGATTCCCCAGTCCATAATCTCAACCGTTTCCTTAGCGAAACGAAGCTGATCATCGATCGTGAGTTCTTTGAAAAGAACAATGAGAGTCTCATCTGATAAACACTTCTTCAGATTTGACACGTGGAACACGTTGTGCACACCACTGAGCCCTTCAGAAAAGTTCAGTCTGTATGCCATTGTACCAATTTTCTCAGTGATTTCGAAAGGTCTGACATAACGCGGACTAAGCTTGCCCCGTTTACCAAAATGAATCACACCTTTCAAAAGTGACACTTTTAACAAGACTTGGTCACAAACTTGGAATTCCAATGGTTTCCTATGATTACCAGCGTAGCCTTTCTGATGGTCACGAGCTGCCGCCATTCATTTTTTGATTTAAACGATCTTCTCCGATGTTCCAAGTACTAGTTCAGGGCCAGTGATTTGACTATCTCCAACTTCGGCCCGACAAAGATGTGATCGGCATTTCCGTCCGTACAAAGCCTCAAAAGGAGGAGCCTTAATACTAGTATGGTAACTACTGTTCTATAAAAACTCCACCAAAAGCAGGTGCCTCTCCTAGCCGTTACCAAATTCAATAGCACATGCATCTTCAAGGGTTTGGATGGTGCGCTCGGTTTGACCATCAGTTTGTGAATGATAGGATGGGCTCATATCTAAACGCGAGCCGAACAATTTGTGCATGATCTGCCACAGATGGGACGTGAAGCAAGGGTCACGATCGGAGATGATAGAGGTGGGCACTCTGTGCCACGAGACTACTTCCTTCAAACAGATGCTTGCAAGAGTCGAAAACTTGTCGGTTTCCTTGACCGCTAGGAAGTGAGCAGACTTAGTCAGACGGTCTACGATCACCCAGATGGTGTCGTTTTCGCTCTAAGTTCTGGGTATCCCGGTAATGAAATCCATGGAAATTTGCTCCCATTTCCATGTTAGTAATTCTGGTTGTTGCAGTAATCCTGATGGCTTTTGGTATTCGATCTTGACCCTAGCACAAGTCAAGCATTTGCTAACATAGGTCGCTATGATAGCTTTCATGTGGGGCCACCAGTACAATGTCTTGAGATCATGGAACATCTTGTCGGAACCAGGGTGTACCGAGTAGCGAGGCTTGTGCGCCTCATCCATCACAAGCTCTCGTAGATTTCCATAGGATGGAACCCACCCATACACATTCCATGAAGTAGTGGATGCTGTCTTCCTTGAGTTCAAGTTGCTTTTCCCGTGCCCCGCATTGACTCAGCTAGAAGATTTTTTTTTCAGTGCCTCAATCTGAGCGTTTCGGATTTGGGTCGAAAGATTGGAGTGAATAGTAAACTGTAACACACGTACACGCTTAGGTTTAATTTCCTTTCGGCTGAGGGCATCGGTTGCGACGTTAGCCTTGCCTGGATGATATCTGATCACGCACTCGTAATTGTTTAGGAGTTCGACCCACCGATGCTATCGCATGTTCAACTCCTTCTGATCCAGAATATGCTGGAGACTCTTGTGATCGGTGTAAATCATAAGCTTGGTACTGTACAAGTAATGTCTCCATATCTTGAGTGTGAAGTCTACATCTCCCAGTTCCAAATCATGGGTAGTGTAGTTCTTTTCATGAACCTTGAGTTGTCGAGTTACGTAGGTAATGATTATTCTTACGTTGCTTCAGCTTGCGATTAAGCATTTGAATGGGTGTACCGTTGCAAGTAATAAATTCATCAATGCTTATCTTTTAATTGCGGGACTTGCGAATTCTTGAACATCTTTCGAGTTAAAGCTATGAGAAATTGTGTATGCGATCGAGAAAAGCGGGCTCCGTGACGTTAAAAGTCGTACATTGAAAACTTAACGTAAGGTTGTTTGTGTTGTAGAAGTTCAAGGGTAAGGCATAGGTGTCGTTCGGTTTCCTGCTGGTTCTTGGAGTAGATTCGGATGTCATCGAAGAAAACAAGTCATAAAGCTGTCAAGGTAGGGTAAATTCGAATGTCGTGACTAGGAACTTGTATTGGTCGTATCGAGTTCTAAGGACAGTGCTTGTGATATCTTCATATCTGTGGTATCCTGTTGGGATTTTAACATGTTTATCAAAGCAATTTCATCCATATGAAATAAAAATGCAGCGGAATTAATATTTAAAACATGTTACTTTTATGATATAAACTTCATTTATAAGTAAAATCCCAAAACCCGGATCCATATATGAAGATGCATACTATCAAACACAACCATAGGGTGTTTAGAAAACTACCTTCTTGGAGTAGTAGGATGATGAAAAGGATGATGTTTCTTGAACAGCTGTGATGTGTTAAAAATGCAACATATAAATTTCATCAAATGAGGCATAAAACTAACCCTTTTTTAGTACTAATGTTGGAAAAAGTGTGCTTTTGTCTTCCTTTTGTATTTTCAGGATTAAATGAGCTCAAATTAACAAAAGAAGCAAAAAGACATCAAAATCTAACATAAATACAAGAAAAGGAACAAGACGTGACATGCCCGACCCCACGACAGCATCTTCCCAAGCAAAACAAGAGATCAGAGGACTGAACACGCCCCGTGCTCAGCCAGCACGGGGGCGTGCCCAAGTGTCAGCAGAAAAGACAAAGTGGTAGAAGCTTCTATTGCCCACCACGGGGCCGTGCTCAGTGGACACGGGGCCGTGGTCAACTATAAGATTCGCACAATCCAGCAAATCTGCATAGTACAAAGATTCTTCTGCACCACGGGGTCGTGCTCAGCGGACACGGGGGCGTGGTCAACTAAAAAGACAAAACTGCATTAAATGAAGAAAGAGAAGGATGTGGACACGGGGCCGTGCCCACTGGACACGGGGCCGTGTCCGAGCTTCTGTTCAGCCTATAAATAGAAGTGCTTGGCTCAAGCTCAAACCATCCCTTGGCACACCACCTCTCTCACACTTCACCCACCACCCACCACCACCATAACACCATCATCCACCACCATCATCCATTGTCCATCGTAGAGTGTGTGAGTCGTCTTGGGATCCAAGATTGATCGTAAGAGTTCTTGACAATCAAGGCCATGTTTGCCTAAGTCTCTTACATCACTTGGTGAAGACAAAGTGTCTAGTGTAATACTTTTTATTTCTAATCTTTTGCACTTTTTACTTGGTTTTGTATTAATGACTTTAATAACTAGTTGCTTATGTTGAAGGTGCTCTTTCCTTATTGTTTGTCCGTGGTGTCTTGAAATTTTTTTACTGTCTATATAAAATAAAAGATTTTCACCATTCATATCTCCACGGTCTATATGGAGGTATGTTGGCTACTTGGTCGAGGGTTAAGGGAACGGTTTGGTAAAGGTCTTGCCATTGTTCAGCGTTTAGAGGTCCTGCAATGGACCTGGGTCAAATTTAGTAGGACCTCCTTCAATACTTAACGGTATTGGATGGCGGGGGTCCAAACTCTTTGATCCCCTCATAAGTTAACTACTATTAATACTATAACCCGGCTATTTAGGACTGTATCCCTGCTGACTTAGACTACTTAGTCGAGGGTAACGTCACCTCCAAAAGAGGGATAACTTAATTAATTATCTTCCAATAATCCACCCTTTTAGGATTGTATCCTTGCTGACTCAAACTACTGGGGTGAGGGTAACGTCACCTTCAAAAGAGGGGCCTACTACAATAACTAAGATAATCTCTTAAAATAGTGCAAAAGTGCGGAAATAATCAAAGGTTACACTAGATACGAGTCGGAACCAAGTGATTCATCTTGTCTATCTGTTTTTATTTTTATTTTTACTTTTCAGCATTTTTAGTTAGTTTTTATTTTTCTTAGTTTAAAACTTTTTTTTCTAAACTTTTTGATTTGATTAGACGTTGAGGATAAACCGGTACTAAAAGATCTTGTGTCCTTGGACGACCTCGGTATCTTACCAACACTATACTACGCTCACGATGGGTGCACTTGCCCATATGTGTGTCTAGTGTTAGTAAATATCGTGTTTTATAAATTTAAAACTTGACTAAAAAGTGTTAAAGGGGCTTAAAATATACACCTAATATATATAACGCTTGACACCCATCAGTTGCCTTCAAGAGTAGAAGGCCTCAAGCTTGTATACCCCAAGCTTCCAACAAACACCACGAGATTAGCTAGGATTTTTAACACTAAAGATCAAAAACCGAACACTTGAGATATGCTTCTTATGACCGATTTTTAGAGAGCAAGAACACAAGTTTTTCAAGTTTATTCTCTTGCATTTTGTCATACAAGTATTTATAGAACCATGAGAGAGAATTGCCACCCACCATGACCAATCATGTGCCAACTTACACATGCAAGTGCATGAAACCTTATTGGACCAAAATGGTCTTGGTTAGACCACCCAATGAAATCTCCTCTAGCTTATGACAACATGCATGTCATTTCATTGGACAACCTTTTTGTGAGTTCCCATGGGGGGGGGGGGGCGGCCCTAGCTTTATATATAAAAAAATCTTTTATAAAGTTTAAGTCTTGGTTTATATATTTATAACTTTTATAAATATAACACTACATAAATGCAAGACTTTATACATCCTTTTAAAATGTTATTTAACCCATTAAATAACAAAATAAAATATTCTCTCAAAATAAATTATCCATATAATTTATTAGTTTATCAAGTGTAATTATTTAGAAAACCAATTTCTAAATATTGTAAGTGTTAATATTTATTTGTTTGATCATATCACAAATAAATAATATAAGTGTTTGTCTAGCTTGTTATTGGGTATGACTCGACTTGGATCATAACGTACTAGCCACATCAATTTAATATGTGTCTTGGGCATACAGAGTTTTCTTGAGTTGATTTCTTGAGTTGATTTTCTACTTCACTTTTGAAGTCTTTGAACATTTCAAATGCTTCATCCTTGTGTCTTAGTAAGTACACATAACCATAACGACTATAGTCGTCGATAAAGGTAATGAAGTATTTTTCACCATTCCTAGTCATCGGCTTAAAAGGACCACATACATCTGAATGTATGATACCTAGTAAGTCTTTAGCCCTTTCAAAAGTTCCACTAAAGGGTGTCTTGGTCATTTTGCCTTGTAAACAAGATTCGCATACATCAAATGAATTATCTTCACTTGTATTCAAAAGACCATTTTTCTGAAGTGTATGCATGCGATTCTTGCTTATATGTCCAAGGCGACAATGCCAAAGGTAGGAATTACTCAAATCCATTTTGAGTTTCTTGTTGGTTACTTGGTACATTGAGCTATCATATGATGCGTTATCATGATCTAATTCATAAATACCATTTAAAGACATAGCTTTAAAATAAAACACATCATTCATAGAAACATAAATGTCTTGGTTAACAAATTCGAAATTAAAACCACATTGTCTTAAAAGGGAAACATAAATTATGTTCCTAGTTAAACTAGGAGCATATAAAACGTTCTTCAAAATAACTTCCAAACCACTTGGAAGCTCTAAAACGTAGTCTCCTTGAGCTTCGACATCAACCTTTGCTCCGTTGCCCATGAAGAGACTAGCGTCTCCCTTCTTGTAATGTTTATTTCTTTTGAACCCCTGCAACGAATTGCAAATATGAGTTCCACATCTGGTATCTAGTATCCATGTGTTAGAAGAAATAACATTAAGCTCAACATGTATCATAAAGATAGTACCTGAGGTTTGCCCTGCATCCCTCTTGTTTTTCAACTCTTTGAGATAGGTCGGACAATTTCTCTTCCAATGTCCTATCTCACCACATTCAAAACATGGGTCGTTCGTAGCAACCTTTTGCTTCTTCTCTTTTGGTTTGGCGGGTTCTGCTTTAGCTTTTCCCTTTCCCTTTCCCTTGACGTGTCCCTTTCTTTTAGCATAGGTTGCTTTAGAGTCAGGGTGGGGCCTCTTCTAATTGCCTCCTTCATTGATCGCTAGGACGG
This sequence comes from Helianthus tuberosus, assembly GCA_030545235.1. NCBI lineage: Eukaryota > Viridiplantae > Streptophyta > Magnoliopsida > Asterales > Asteraceae > Helianthus > Helianthus tuberosus. The sequence continues at coordinate 72,878 of JARYGA010061002.1, forward strand.
GTAAAGCCTTTTTGCCCATTCCTGCTTCGGCCGTTTTAAGCATTGCATGAAGTTCACCAATGCTCTTGTCCCATCCATTCATGTTGTAATTCATTACAAAGCTCTCGAATTTCTTTGTTAAAGAGTTGAGGATCAAATTCGTAGCCAACTCTTTAGAGACGGGACAATTTAGCCATTCGAGGCGATCAATGTGGCTTTTCATCTTAAGGACATAAGATGATACCGATTGGGTTTCCTCCATTCGACATGCATGAAGCGCCCGAACAGTTTTGAAGCGTTCTACCCTTGCTTGTTGTAGGAACATTTCCTTTAACTGGGTAATCATGTCGTATGCCCCGTGATGTTCAAAATCCTTTTGAATTTCGGGAATCATAGTTCCCAACATGAGGCATGAGGCTTGCATGGAATCCTCGGTATACTTAACCCAATCGTTATAGGCTTCCACATCTTCCACATTAGCGTTCTACCCTTGCTTGTTGTAGGAACATTTCCTTTAACTGGGTAATCATGTCGTATGCCCCGTGATGTTCAAAATCCTTTTGAATTTCGGGAATCATAGTTCCCAACATGAGGCATGAGGCTTGCATGGAGTCCTCGGTATACTTAACCCAATCGTTGTAGGCTTCCACATCTTCCACGTTAGGTTCATCGGAAATAGGATCGTCCAACACATAGAATATATTCTCTTGCTTGAGAACGATTCTCAAGTTTCGAAACCAATCCATGAAGTTGTTATGGTTGAGACGATCCTTTTCAAGGATGGTTCTTAGTGATAGGTTTCGGACGATTTGGTTAGTCGGGTTTGCATTGTTAGCGGCCATCTACAAAATTTAACAAGTTCAATTTTAGTATTTTCGATATTATTATATTTTAATCATTAATACCCTTTTGTGTCTTAAAGACAATTAATAATTAAAATCTAGAATCCAACGTTACATTTAAATATTGGTTAGGTGACCTTTATCCCTCTATTTAAATTAACAAGGTAGTCAACGTTTGACAATTGCAACTCTTTGCAATTTCTAGCCATATGGGATCGGTTAAAACATCTTTATGTTTAGTTGGCATGTTTAATCCCATCAACACCTTTGTTCCCCATGCTTCGGTGACCCTAAGTTCATGGTTCCAAATCAAGTCGTCCAACTTACACACACGTGTGAGTTTATACACATAAGTGGTTAGGTGACCTTTATCCCACAAACATGGTAAACCCACCTCTAACATACAAGTTTCCTCAAATGTGGTTAGGTGACCTTTATCCCACAATAAGAGTTCCCAAGTGTTTCGAGTGTTGTATAAAAGGATGGTGTTTGACT
>JARYGA010061003.1:0-35709 GCA_030545235.1 Helianthus tuberosus
TTGTGATAAGAAACAAGTGGTGATCAAGACTCCGTATGGTGAGCCACTTACCATACAGGGAGACACTCAGTATGGGTTGCCTAAGCAAGTGTCTATGCTTAAGGCGTCAAGGTGTTTGAAGAAGGGTTGTGTCATTTACACGGCACATGTGACTATTGATGAACCGAAGCCCAAGATTGAAGACATCCCTGTCATTTCTGAATATCCAGATGTATTCCCTGAAGAACTACCTGGTTTACCACCAAATAGGCAAGTAGAGTTCAGAATTGACATTATTCCTGGAGCAGCACCTGTTGCAAGAGCACCTTACAAGTTAGCACCGACTGAGATGAAAGAGTTGAGAACTCGACTGGATGATTTATTGGCAAAGGGATTTATTAGACCTAGCTCATCTCCCTGGGGAGCACCGATTCTGTTTGTAAAGAAGAAGGATGGATCGACGCGTCTATGCATCAATTATCGCGAGCTTAACAAGGTCACAATCAAGAACAAATATCCATTGCCTAGGATCAACGATCTGTTCGATCAATTGCAAGGGGCAACTTACTTCTCCAAGATCGATTTAAGGTCAGGCTACCATCAGCTGAAGGTTAGAGATGAAGATGTGCATAAGACTGCATTCAGAACTCGTTATGGTCACTACGAGTTCTTAGTGATGCCTTTTGGGCTCACTAATGCACCAACAGCGTTCATGGATCTCATGAATCGCGTTTGCAAACACTACTTGGACAAATTTGTTATCGTCTTCATTGATGACATTCTCATTTATTCAAAGAATCAAGCTGACCATGAGAAGCACCTTCGTTGTATTCTTAAAATTCTTCAGCATGAGAAGCTCTACGCCAAGTTTTCAAAATGTGAGTTTTGGCTTCGTGAAGTCCAATTCCTTGGACATGTTGTAAGTGAGCGTGGTATCCAGGTGGATCCCGCTAAGATTGAAGCTATCATGAACTGGCAAAAGCCGAAGACGCCCACAGAGATTCGTAGCTTTTTGAGTCTGGCAGGATATTACAGGCGTTTTATTGAAAATTTCTCAAGGATTGCAGCACCCCTGACTTCATTGACTCGCAAGAATATCAAGTTTGACTGGGGTCCTAAGCAGTAAGAATCCTTTGACATTCTTAAGCAGAAATTGAGCAATGCACATGTGTTGACATTGCCTAATGGAATAGAGGAATTTGTGGTATACTGCGACGCATCACACACTGGTATGGGATGTGTGCTCATGCAGAAAGGCAAGGTTATTTCCTATGCTTCCTGTCACACCCCGACCACGTAGAACATACAAAACGTGGCGGAAACGTCGGGGAGTGTTGTAACAGAATTAATTGTTTCAAATCCATGGCAATTGAAGTTTCGTTTTATTGATTAAAAGTGTTACAATGTCTTAACAAACAAAGAAATACAACATAATTAACTAGTCTTGCATCTTTTATTGTCACTAAGGCCCAAGTCTGCCTATGTGTATCTTGATCATCTTATGCAATAGCTCCTGAAAAACACATGTGAAAATAGGTACGTCAGCATAAAAATGCCGGTGAGATACATAGGTTTTGTGAAAATAGGTTTCATGACTTTTGTTTGAGAAAATGTTTAGTCATGAACCTTGTTATTTGCTTTGTTTTGTAAATCATTTGAAAATCGATAAGATCAGATGATATGTATAAATAATGTATGGTTAAATGAATAACCATGTAAAAATGAGTTTGTATTAGATAAGTTGTTTGTAAATCAATGTCTTGTGAAAAATATGTTATTTGTATAAAATGTTCTATGTCTCAACTTGAAATGATTCAGATAACGCTACAATATGTAATACCATACAAACACTTATATATAGGAAGTACCAGCGGCGTATCCACCATGCTTGTATCATATTACACACGCCTCGTTACTTAAATCACTTACACAACCCAAACCAACAATGTAAGATGTCTATGTTTAAACCAATTGCCAAATGTATTGAATAATATGTCAAAATGTTTATGTCAAGATGTAAACCATGTAATGTGTAACCAAAATAATATGTATGGCTAGTGAAAATGTATCAACTAAACCATATGCACAAGAACATAGTATTGAAGTAAAACTTGGTTTAAATCAAAGTTATGTTTTGTGTAGTAAATGCATGATCAATGTAAATCATGTAATATGCATCCCAAAATGTAAGCATGTGATGAATAACAGATGTACTAAGTATGAAGAACAATGCAACGATTGAACATACATAGCATGTGAACTGTACTAAGTATGCAACAATAGACATACATAGCATGTGACCTGTACTAAGTATGCAACAATAGACATACGTAGCATGTGATGTAATGTAAAACAATGTACTAAGTAATGCACACAATGGCACACCTAGTATGAAATGTAATGAAATCATGTACTATAATGTACTAATGAACATAACAAGTATATGATGTGAAAACAGGAAAGCTTGAAAGTAACAAGTAGGCACATGTGTTCCACCCCAAAACGTTTGGAAAACAGTAAAAGAGGGGTCTATGTACTCACCTGTGATTGCTTAATAGTCCTAAGATAACCACCAAGCAATGCTAGAGATCACGGATATCAAACGGCACCTAATATAGGTAACTATGTTAATAAACCGGACCTAAATCGGAAGATTGGGTAGCATGAGGGTTTGTAAACCAAATGAGTGTAGGAACTCATATGATATGGTTTAACAAAGCCTACATACTAAATGAAACTTAACCTAAGTGTCTACGACCCATCGCGACCCATTAAGGTAGCTTATGCTACTTTAACGCATCGTGCGCGTGAAACGCGTTCGGACCGTCTAACTAGTCCTATGACAAGTGTTATATGCCTAAACATGTTACATTATCAGTTATGTGACAAGAGTTTAGGTTACATATGCTTAATTACCAATTATACATGAAAAGGGTATTCTGGTAATTTACCTAAGGCATATAAACTACCTATCATACAACTACTTAAACGATGTGACCATAGGGTATAACCTCGGAAGGTTATTCCCTACCTACTATGGTCACCTAATGTGTTTGGTCGGATCCTAATGATCGACCAAATGGGTCGAGTTCGAAGGTATAGGCGATTTATTAGATCGCCTACCCTACGACTCTAGACAACGTGGTAATCAGTGGGCATAGTCCCAAGGGACTATGACCAACGTGATTACACTCACGTTGCGAAGTCCAAACGAACTTCGCATTGACCATTACTGGTCAACGCTGAAAGTCAAACAAAGTTTGACTTTCTGACTCGAAAAGCAATAAAATAAGGAAAAGAACGAAAGAATACTTACCCAGGGTCCCCGAATGCTAATCCCGATTCAAGAATCTCAGGTATGAAACAATGGTTTCAACTTAGAGGTTCTCAAATCAGAATTCTAGTGATTTTAGCAATGGGGGGTATGGGGTATATATAGTTTTCGGTCCACCGTTAGGATCGTTTCATGGAAAACGTGCCTTAATCCCACCCGTACAAGTGTCGGGACCTTATGGTGACTAAAATTCCATCCTTATCAGCTGACTAGACTATTGGGATTGTGTGGTGGAGGATTAAACAGCTGCAACCTGCTGTTTGATTCATTTAATCTGGTCAGAAGGGGCCTCGCGGGCCGCCTGAGGATATAAGGAAACTGAGGCGGGCCGCCTAGCAGTCACTGATCAGAACAAAGTTTCAGAAATGACAGTTTCAGTCCCTGCACGTGTTTAAGCCCATTTCCGGCACTTCTAAGGCCCGTAAAGCCAACTTTAAGGCCCTAAAATGATGCCTAAACATTGTGGACATGAAACATGCTCAAAAATATGCCGGATGTTGGTTCGTTTGGTCGTACGAACGCGATGTTCGCTTAATTACGACGGAATGCGCATAAGCGCGAAAAACGATCCAAATGACGAAACGAATGGATTTTTCTTATGGCGAACACTAAAATATAATATAGTCATGCTTATATAAATTTTTGGATGTCCGGATGTATTCAGAACGTAAGTTATGCGCGAAAATGCAAACTTGTGCACTTTTTGACGCTTTTAGTCCCTGAATGACACAAAAGTTTATTTTAGCATACCGAACACCTCAAAGCCTATTTCTAAGCTATGTAAAGGATATTTATGGTATGTTTAACTTATGGTCATGTTCCAGAATGTCTGTTACAGTTCAAATTGGCATACTTTCGCAGTTTGTCAAATTTAGTCCCTGTAAGCGAATATACTTGATTTCGGCATACCAAACCTTCCAAAACTTATTTCTAAGCTATGTAAAGGTTATTTAAGGTATGTTAAGCCTATTTCACTATTCCGGAGTGTTCGTTGCATTAAACTGGTTATATCTACGCATTAGTGCGCGTATAACCTTCCAGAAAGCGATTTAGAGCTTGAAATCGAACAAGACTTGATATGGGCAAAAGATACACATATTTATACAAGTCCAAAGTATGAAATACAATATTTCATTGGTTTGGTATTTTTTTTTTGATGGTCGCAGTGACACAGGTGTCACAGTCTCCCCTACTTTAGGAAATTTCGTCCCGAAATTTAGTTTTAGAGGAAACTTGTGGAGACAGCTGTGACGGTTTTGCCTTCAGACAAATCCATTGAGACCTTAAGTAAAACTATGGGCCATGTTAGGATTCTTAGAAAAGATGTCAACCCTCAAAGTGAAGTCCTTGTAGTAACAAAACATGGAGTTTTGAACTACGGACAGAAGAACGTTTCTTATGAAGACTTATCATAGGAAACTGTGTGTGTGATTTAGATCAGAATTGGGTAGTGTGAGAATAAATGACATTGGTCGAAGTCCAAGACTTCTCCCGTATCATTACTCTTGCCACTATTGGTCTTTACACATGACAAAACTTCCTGTGGTTTCTGTGCACTGAATTCCATAATTATGTAGGCCTCCATAATTACGTATTTCCTTGCACAGTCCGCACAGTTCATTTCATAATGCGTATGGGAAAAAAATCAAACGAATAATCCTGTGGTGATTTAACTTGACTGTAATAGAATCTCTTTAACTAGGTCACCAAAGGATTAGATAAACGAAAAAATCTCTTCAGCTAAACTACCCAAGAGAAATATTTAATTACACCGACGTAGGATGTATTTAACTTTAGATCGACGTAGGATCTCTTTAACTCAACTACCTAAGAGAAACATTTAATTACACCGACGTAGGATGTATTTAACTTTAGATCGACGTAGGATCTCTTTAACTCAACTACCTAAGAGAAACATTTAATTACACCGACGTAGGATGTATTTAACTTTAGATCGACGTAGGATCTCTTTAACTCAACTACCTAAGTGAAACATTTAACTACACCGACGTAGGACGTAGTTAACTTTAGATCGACGTAGGATCTATTTAACTCAACTACCTAAGTGAAACATTTAACTACACCGACGTAGGATGTATTTAACTTTAGATCGACGTAGGATCTCTTTAACTCAACTACCTAAGTGAAACATTTAACTACACCGATGTAGGATGTATTTAACTTTAGATCGACGTAGGATCTCTTTAACTTTTGGAATAGTACTTTATAATCCAAGGGACTTAACTACAACGTAGAAGTCCATTAAGGATTTAAGGTAGTACCTTTGGATATCCTACTATGAATCCCTTATACGAAGATATGGAAGATTCTACGAGGATTTGGATGACAAAACTTGGATCACACAAAAACATAAAAGGAAACACATAAGCACATAATCACATAGTTGTTTAATTTAACCTTTAAGTTGTTGTTTTTGGACTCGGATATTTAAAGCACGCCAGGAATCCAATCCGTGGATTCCACTTGGCACTTTAATCATTAGAATCTAACTATGAAGATAGGAAGATCTTAATAAGAATTCGGCTTTGTCCTTATTGAATGGTAATGTACGTATTAAGGCATACGGATAATTCAATTAAGGGCTCCGATTTGAGTGATAATCATCCACAAGGATCTAATTATGAGGATAGAAAGATCCTACATGGATTTCGGAATTTGTGTAACGAGAGGTGCTTCGACACCTTGCACTATGCGTGCTTACGTCGATACACAAGGTAGCAAGTTCATGAGATTGAGGCGCTAGATATGCCAAGCGACATATGAAGCAGAGTTTGAAGGTTGGGTACTACGTATGTCAAGTCGATCATACGAGCAGGGTTGACTTGGGGTTGGTTTAGACCACCTTGGTTTGGGTCAAATTGACAAGCATTTGTCAGGTGACCGAGTTGTCCACGTAATGCACACAGACGACACGGTAGGTAACTTTGGTGAGGTGCATTACATCTGTTGTACATAAGCACATATCGGCATTAGGTTTCCTTGTAAGAGGTTGAGCAGCAGCAGGATTTGTAACAGCTTTGCTTTGGATTGCAAAGCGACACATGTTAACCAAATGTCTCCATCGTCCACCGTGGTTACATTTGAAACAGGGTCTTTGATTCAGATGATGACAGTGGCTTTGATTGCGCCAAGGAGCAGTTCCCTTATACGGCTTCATCCCTGAGACGAGTCATGGTGATAGCTAAATCAACGGTCTTCTGAAGTACGATGCCTATTTGTTGGGAAATTGTAGCACCTGGTCCAGACACTCGAGTCTTGTTGCGATGAAAAGGCATAATGAAGAAAATGGAAGACATGGGAGGAAACAAGGGAAAGATAGTCAAAAGAAATGACAACGCATGAAGATTGTGACCATTTGTTTGTTACCAAAGGCAAACAAATGAGACAGTGACTAATCAAAGTAAGCGGGTCAATATAATGTATCGCGAAGACATGCTCGCCTATAAGTGAACACTCATCCCAAGAATTCCCAGGTAAGCACAACTGGTCTCGCGTCTGATGAGATGTATACGAAGTGCTTGCCTAGACAGAAAACCCAGAATACAGGCATTCACCCTTCCAGTTTGCACGTGTTCACATTATTAGAAACCCAAAACCTTGACGAGAGTTTGAAAATTCAAAGGGGTTCAAAACCATATAACAGAGGGTTCAAAACCTTGTAATCAATCATCCTAGAACAGATGATTAGTTTTCAAAGCGGTTTTGAAATTTATGTTCTTGTTGTGATCATCACCTAAGGATAGGTGACAGTATTGTTTTATGACTAAACGCAAGTAAACTCGCGTTAGGGTCCTAAGAAGGTTATAGACTAGGTCAAAGCATTACTAATAACCTAATTCCCTATAACCATTGGCTCTGATACCATCTTTTCTGTCACACCCCGACCACGTAGAACATACAAAACGTGGCGGAAACGTCGGGGAGTGTTGTAACAGAATTAATTGTTTCAAATCCATGGCAATTGAAGTTTCGTTTTATTGATTAAAAGTGTTACAATGTCTTAACAAACAAAGAAATACAACATAATTAACTAGTCTTGCATCTTTTATTGTCACTAAGGCCCAAGTCTGCCTATGTGTATCTTGATCATCTTATGCAATAGCTCCTGAAAAACACATGTGAAAATAGGTACGTCAGCATAAAAATGCCGGTGAGATACATAGGTTTTGTGAAAATAGGTTTCATGACTTTTGTTTGAGAAAATGTTTAGTCATGAACCTTGTTATTTGCTTTGTTTTGTAAATCATTTGAAAATCGATAAGATCAGATGATATGTATAAATAATGTATGGTTAAATGAATAACCATGTAAAAATGAGTTTGTATTAGATAAGTTGTTTGTAAATCAATGTCTTGTGAAAAATATGTTATTTGTATAAAATGTTCTATGTCTCAACTTGAAATGATTCAGATAACGCTACAATATGTAATACCATACAAACACTTATATATAGGAAGTACCAGCGGCGTATCCACCATGCTTGTATCATATTACACACGCCTCGTTACTTAAATCACTTACACAACCCAAACCAACAATGTAAGATGTCTATGTTTAAACCAATTGCCAAATGTATTGAATAATATGTCAAAATGTTTATGTCAAGATGTAAACCATGTAATGTGTAACCAAAATAATATGTATGGCTAGTGAAAATGTATCAACTAAACCATATGCACAAGAACATAGTATTGAAGTAAAACTTGGTTTAAATCAAAGTTATGTTTTGTGTAGTAAATGCATGATCAATGTAAATCATGTAATATGCATCCCAAAATGTAAGCATGTGATGAATAACAGATGTACTAAGTATGAAGAACAATGCAACGATTGAACATACATAGCATGTGAACTGTACTAAGTATGCAACAATAGACATACATAGCATGTGACCTGTACTAAGTATGCAACAATAGACATACGTAGCATGTGATGTAATGTAAAACAATGTACTAAGTAATGCACACAATGGCACACCTAGTATGAAATGTAATGAAATCATGTACTATAATGTACTAATGAACATAACAAGTATATGATGTGAAAACAGGAAAGCTTGAAAGTAACAAGTAGGCACATGTGTTCCACCCCAAAACGTTTGGAAAACAGTAAAAGAGGGGTCTATGTACTCACCTGTGATTGCTTAATAGTCCTAAGATAACCACCAAGCAATGCTAGAGATCACGGATATTAAACGGCACCTAATATAGGTAACTATGTTAATAAACCGGACCTAAATCGGAAGATTGGGTAGCATGAGGGTTTGTAAACCAAATGAGTGTAGGAACTCATATGATATGGTTTAACAAAGCCTACATACTAAATGAAACTTAACCTAAGTGTCTACGACCCATCGCGACCCATTAAGGTAGCTTATGCTACTTTAACGCATCGTGCGCGTGAAACGCGTTCGGACCGTCTAACTAGTCCTATGACAAGTGTTATATGCCTAAACATGTTACATTATCAGTTATGTGACAAGAGTTTAGGTTACATATGCTTAATTACCAATTATACATGAAAAGGGTATTCTGGTAATTTACCTAAGGCATATAAACTACCTATCATACAACTACTTAAACGATGTGACCATAGGGTATAACCTCGGAAGGTTATTCCCTACCTACTATGGTCACCTAATGTGTTTGGTCGGATCCTAATGATCGACCAAATGGGTCGAGTTCGAACGTATAGGCGATTTATTAGATCGCCTACCCTACGACTCTAGACAACGTGGTAATCAGTGGGCATAGTCCCAAGGGACTATGACCAACGTGATTACACTCACGTTGCGAAGTCCAAACGAACTTCGCATTGACCATTACTGGTCAACACTGAAAGTCAAACAAAGTTTGACTTTCTGACTCGAAAAGCAATAAAATAAGGAAAAGAACGAAAGAATACTTACCCAGGGTCCCCGAATGCTAATCCCGATTCAAGAATCTCAGGTATGAAACAATGGTTTCAACTTAGAGGTTCTCAAATCAGAATTCTAGTGATTTTAGCAATGGGGGGTATGGGGTATATATAGTTTTCGGTCCACCGTTAGGATCGTTTCATGGAAAACGTGCCTTAATCCCACCCGTACAAGTGTCGGGACCTTATGGTGACTAAAATTCCATCCTTATCAGCTGACTAGACTATTGGGATTGTGTGGTGGAGGATTAAACAGCTGCAACCTGCTGTTTGATTCATTTAATCTGGTCAGAAGGGGCCTCGCGGGCCGCCTGAGGATATAAGGAAACTGAGGCGGGCCGCCTAGCAGTCACTGATCAGAACAAAGTTTCAGAAATGACAGTTTCAGTCCCTGCACGTGTTTAAGCCCATTTCCGGCACTTCTAAGGCCCGTAAAGCCAACTTTAAGGCCCTAAAATGATTCCTAAACATTGTGGACATGAAACATGCTCAAAAATATGCCGGATGTTGGTTCGTTTGGTCGTACGAACGCGATGTTCGCTTAATTACGACGGAATGCGCATAAGCGCGAAAAACGATCCAAATGACGAAACGAATGGATTTTTCTTATGGCGAACACTAAAATATAATATAGTCATGCTTATATAAATTTTTGGATGTCCGGATGTATTCAGAACGTAAGTTATGCGCGAAAATGCAAACTTGTGCACTTTTTGACGCTTTTAGTCCCTGAATGACACAAAAGTTTATTTTAGCATACCGAACACCTCAAAGCCTATTTCTAAGCTATGTAAAGGATATTTATGGTATGTTTAACTTATGGTCATGTTCCGGAATGTCTGTTACAGTTCAAATTGGCATACTTTCACAGTTTGTCAAATTTAGTCCCTGTAAGCGAATATACTTGATTTCGGCATACCAAACCTTCCAAAACATATTTCTAAGCTATGTAAAGGTTATTTAAGGTATGTTAAGCCTATTTCACTATTCCGGAGTGTTCGTTGCATTAAACTGGTTATATCTACGCATTAGTGCGCGTATAACCTTCCAGAAAGCGATTTAGAGCTTGAAATCGAACAAGACTTGATATAGGCAAAAGATACACATATTTATACAAGTCCAAAGTATGAAATACAATATTTCATTGGTTTGGTATTTTTTTTTGATGGTCGCAGTGACACAGGTGTCACAGTCTCCCCTACTTTAGGAAATTTCGTCCCGAAATTTAGTTTTAGAGGAAACTTGTGGAGACAGCTGTGACGGTTTTGCCTTCAGACAAATCCATTGAGACCTTAAGTAAAACTATGGGCCATGTTAGGATTCTTAGCAAAGATGTCAACCCTCAAAGTGAAGTCCTTGTAGTAACAAAACATGGAGTTTTGAACTACGGACAGAAGAACGTTTCTTATGAAGACTTATCATAGGAAACTGTGTGTGTGATTTAGATCAGAATTGGGTAGTGTGAGAATAAATGACATTGGTCGAAGTCCAAGACTTCTCCCGTATCATTACTCTTGCCACTATTGGTCTTTACACATGACAAAACTTCCTGTGGTTTCTGTGCACTGAATTCCATAATTATGTAGGCCTCCATAATTACGTATTTCCTTGCACAGTCCGCACAGTTCATTTCATAATGCGTATGGGAAAAAAATCAAACGAATAATCCTGTGGTGATTTAACTTGACTGTAATAGAATCTCTTTAACTAGGTCACCAAAGGATTAGATAAACGAAAAAATCTCTTCAGCTAAACTACCCAAGAGAAATATTTAATTACACCGACGTAGGATGTATTTAACTTTAGATCGACGTAGGATCTCTTTAACTCAACTACCTAAGAGAAACATTTAATTACACCGACGTAGGATGTATTTAACTTTAGATCGACGTAGGATCTCTTTAACTCAACTACCTAAGAGAAACATTTAATTACACCGACGTAGGATGTATTTAACTTTAGATCGACGTAGGATCTCTTTAACTCAACTACCTAAGTGAAACATTTAACTACACCGACGTAGGACGTAGTTAACTTTAGATCGACGTAGGATCTATTTAACTCAACTACCTAAGTGAAACATTTAACTACACCGACGTAGGATGTATTTAACTTTAGATCGACGTAGGATCTCTTTAACTCAACTACCTAAGTGAAACATTTAACTACACCGATGTAGGATGTATTTAACTTTAGATCGACGTAGGATCTCTTTAACTTTTGGAATAGTACTTTATAATCCAAGGGACTTAACTACAACGTAGAAGTCCATTAAGGATTTAAGGTAGTACCTTTGGATATCCTACTATGAATCCCTTATACGAAGATATGGAAGATTCTACGAGGATTTGGATGACAAAACTTGGATCACACAAAAACATAAAAGGAAACACATAAGCACATAATCACATAGTTGTTTAATTTAACCTTTAAGTTGTTGTTTTTGGACTCGGATATTTAAAGCACGCCAGGAATCCAATCCGTGGATTCCACTTGGCACTTTAATCATTAGAATCTAACTATGAAGATAGGAAGATCTTAATAAGAATTCGGCTTTGTCCTTATTGAATCGTAATGTACGTATTAAGGCATACGAATAATTCAATTAAGGGCTCCGATTTGAGTGATAATCATCCACAAGGATCTAATTATGAGGATAGAAAGATCCTACATGGATTTCGGAATTTGTGTAACGAGAGGTGCTTCGACACCTTGCACTATGCGTGCTTACGTCGATACACAAGGTAGCAAGTTCATGAGATTGAGGCGCTAGATATGCCAAGCGACATATGAAGCAGAGTTTGAAGGTTGGGTACTACGTATGTCAAGTCGATCATACGAGCAGGGTTGACTTGGGGTTGGTTTAGACCACCTTGGTTTGGGTCAAATTGAGAAGCATTTGTCAGGTGACCGAGTTGTCCACGTAATGCACACAGACGACACGGTAGGTAACTTTGGTGAGGTGCATTACATCTGTTGTACATAAGCACATATCGGCATTAGGTTTCCTTGTAAGAGGTTGAGCAGCAGCAGGATTTGTAACAGCTTTGCTTTGGATTGCAAAGCGACACATGTTAACCAAATGTCTCCATCGTCCACCGTGGTTACATTTGAAACAGGGTCTTTGATTCAGATGATGACAGTGGCTTTGATTGCGCCAAGGAGCAGTTCCCTTATACGGCTTCATCCCTGAGACGAGTCATGGTGATAGCTAAATCAACGGTCTTCTGAAGTACGATGCCTATTTGTTGGGAAATTGTAGCACCTGGTCCAGACACTCGAGTCTTGTTGCGATGAAAAGGCATAATGAAGAAAATGGAAGACATGGGAGGAAACAAGGGAAAGATAGTCAAAAGAAATGACAACGCATGAAGATTGTGACCATTTGTTTGTTACCAAAGGCAAACAAATGAGACAGTGACTAATCAAAGTAAGCGGGTCAATATAATGTATCGCGAAGACATGCTCGCCTATAAGTGAACACTCATCCCAAGAATTCCCAGGTAAGCACAACTGGTCTCGCGTCTGATGAGATGTATACGAAGTGCTTGCCTAGACAGAAAACCCAGAATACAGGCATTCACCCTTCCAGTTTGCACGTGTTCACATTATTAGAAACCCAAAACCTTGACGAGAGTTTGAAAATTCAAAGGGGTTCAAAACCATATAACAGAGGGTTCAAAACCTTGTAATCAATCATCCTAGAACAGATGATTAGTTTTCAAAGCGGTTTTGAAATTTATGTTCTTGTTGTGATCATCACCTAAGGATAGGTGACAGTATTGTTTTATGACTAAACGCAAGTAAACTCGCGTTAGGGTCCTAAGAAGGTTATAGACTAGGTCAAAGCATTACTAATATCCTAATTCCCTATAACCATTGGCTCTGATACCATCTTTTCTGTCACACCCCGACCACGTAGAACATACAAAACGTGGCGGAAACGTCGGGGAGTGTTGTAACAGAATTAATTGTTTCAAATCCATGGCAATTGAAGTTTCGTTTTATTGATTAAAAGTGTTACAATGTCTTAACAAACAAAGAAATACAACATAATTAACTAGTCTTGCATCTTTTATTGTCACTAAGGCCCAAGTCTGCCTATGTGTATCTTGATCATCTTATGCAATAGCTCCTGAAAAACACATGTGAAAATAGGTACGTCAGCATAAAAATGCCGGTGAGATACATAGGTTTTGTGAAAATAGGTTTCATGACTTTTGTTTGAGAAAATGTTTAGTCATGAACCTTGTTATTTGCTTTGTTTTGTAAATCATTTGAAAATCGATAAGATCAGATGATATGTATAAATAATGTATGGTTAAATGAATAACCATGTAAAAATGAGTTTGTATTAGATAAGTTGTTTGTAAATCAATGTCTTGTGAAAAATATGTTATTTGTATAAAATGTTCTATGTCTCAACTTGAAATGATTCAGATAACGCTACAATATGTAATACCATACAAACACTTATATATAGGAAGTACCAGCGGCGTATCCACCATGCTTGTATCATATTACACACGCCTCGTTACTTAAATCACTTACACAACCCAAACCAACAATGTAAGATGTCTATGTTTAAACCAATTGCCAAATGTATTGAATAATATGTCAAAATGTTTATGTCAAGATGTAAACCATGTAATGTGTAACCAAAATAATATGTATGGCTAGTGAAAATGTATCAACTAAACCATATGCACAAGAACATAGTATTGAAGTAAAACTTGGTTTAAATCAAAGTTATGTTTTGTGTAGTAAATGCATGATCAATGTAAATCATGTAATATGCATCCCAAAATGTAAGCATGTGATGAATAACAGATGTACTAAGTATGAAGAACAATGCAACGATTGAACATACATAGCATGTGAACTGTACTAAGTATGCAACAATAGACATACATAGCATGTGACCTGTACTAAGTATGCAACAATAGACATACGTAGCATGTGATGTAATGTAAAACAATGTACTAAGTAATGCACACAATGGCACACCTAGTATGAAATGTAATGAAATCATGTACTATAATGTACTAATGAACATAACAAGTATATGATGTGAAAACAGGAAAGCTTGAAAGTAACAAGTAGGCACATGTGTTCCACCCCAAAACGTTTGGAAAACAGTAAAAGAGGGGTCTATGTACTCACCTGTGATTGCTTAATAGTCCTAAGATAACCACCAAGCAATGCTAGAGATCACGGATATCAAACGGCACCTAATATAGGTAACTATGTTAATAAACCGGACCTAAATCGGAAGATTGGGTAGCATGAGGGTTTGTAAACCAAATGAGTGTAGGAACTCATATGATATGGTTTAACAAAGCCTACATACTAAATGAAACTTAACCTAAGTGTCTACGACCCATCGCGACCCATTAAGGTAGCTTATGCTACTTTAACGCATCGTGCGCGTGAAACGCGTTCGGACCGTCTAACTAGTCCTATGACAAGTGTTATATGCCTAAACATGTTACATTATCAGTTATGTGACAAGAGTTTAGGTTACATATGCTTAATTACCAATTATACATGAAAATAGTATTCTGGTAATTTACCTAAGGCATATAAACTACCTATCATACAACTACTTAAACGATGTGACCATAGGGTATAACCTCGGAAGGTTATTCCCTACCTACTATGGTCACCTAATGTGTTTGGTCGGATCCTAATGATAGACCAAATGGGTCGAGTTCGAAGGTATAGGCGATTTATTAGATCGCCTACCCTACGACTCTAGACAACGTGGTAATCAGTGGGCATAGTCCCAAGGGACTATGACCAACGTGATTACACTCACGTTGCGAAGTCCAAACGAACTTCGCATTGACCATTACTGGTCAACGCTGAAAGTCAAACAAAGTTTGACTTTCTGACTCGAAAAGCAATAAAATAAGGAAAAGAACGAAAGAATACTTACCCAGGGTCCCCGAATGCTAATCCCGATTCAAGAATCTCAGGTATGAAACAATGGTTTCAACTTAGAGGTTCTCAAATCAGAATTCTAGTGATTTTAGCAATGGGGGGTATGGGGTATATATAGTTTTCGGTCCACCGTTAGGATCGTTTCATGGAAAACGTGCCTTAATCCCACCCGTACAAGTGTCGGGACCTTATGGTGACTAAAATTCCATCCTTATCAGCTGACTAGACTATTGGGATTGTGTGGTGAAGGATTAAACAGCTGCAACCTGCTGTTTGATTCATTTAATCTGGTCAGAAGGGGCCTCGCGGGCCGCCTGAGGATATAAGGAAACTGAGGCGGGCCGCCTAGCAGTCACTGATCAGAACAAAGTTTCAGAAATGACAGTTTCAGTCCCTGCACGTGTTTAAGCCCATTTCCGGCACTTCTAAGGCCCGTAAAGCCAACTTTAAGGCCCTAAAATGATGCCTAAACATTGTGGACATGAAACATGCTCAAAAATATGCCGGATGTTGGTTCGTTTGGTCGTACGAACGCGATGTTCGCTTAATTACGACGGAATGCGCATAAGCGCGAAAAACGATCCAAATGACGAAACGAATGGATTTTTCTTATGGCGAACACTAAAATATAATATAGTCATGCTTATATAAATTTTTGGATGTCCGGATGTATTCAGAACGTAAGTTATGCGCGAAAATGCAAACTTGTGCACTTTTTGACGCTTTTAGTCCCTGAATGACACAAAAGTTTATTTTAGCATACCGAACACCTCAAAGCCTATTTCTAAGCTATGTAAAGGATATTTATGGTATGTTTAACTTATGGTCATGTTCCGGAATGTCTGTTACAGTTCAAATTGGCATACTTTCGCAGTTTGTCAAATTTAGTCCCTGTAAGCGAATATACTTGATTTCGGCATACCAAACCTTCCAAAACTTATTTCTAAGCTATGTAAAGGTTATTTAAGGTATGTTAAGCCTATTTCACTATTCCGGAGTGTTCGTTGCATTAAACTGGTTATATCTACGCATTAGTGCGCGTATAACCTTCCAGAAAGCGATTTAGAGCTTGAAATCGAACAAGACTTGATATGGGCAAAAGATACACATATTTATACAAGTCCAAAGTATGAAATACAATATTTCATTGGTTTGGTATTTTTTTTTGATGGTCGCAGTGACACAGGTGTCACAGTCTCCCCTACTTTAAAGGTGCACAAAAAGAATTACACCACCCACGACTTGGAATTGGGTGCCGTTGTGTTTGCACTAAAACTTTGGAGGCATTATTTGTATGGTACCAAGTGTGTGATCTGTTCTGATCACAAGAGCCTTCAACACCTATTTAATCAGAAGGATTTGAACATGAGACAACGTCGATGGATGGAGACACTAAATGATTATGATTGTGAAATCTGATACCATCCAGGCAAGGCTAATGTAGTCGCCGATGCTTTGAGCAGGAAAGAAAGGGTCAAGTCCATAAGAATCAATGCCAAGAGCATTGAATTGAAGAACAGTTTAAATGAATGGTTGCTAGCCGCACAAAAGGAAGCTGTGCTGGAAGCTAACTACCCAAATGAAAAGTTGGGAGTCACTGCTGAACAGTTATCATATGGAAAGGATGGGATCCTAAGATTGAATGGACGAATACGGGTTCCAATCTATGGAGGACTTCGGGACGTTATCCTTTAAGAAGCCCACAGTTCCAAGTATTCTGTTCATCCTGGAAGTGACAAGATGTACCAGGACTTAAAGGCAAATTACTGGTGGATAGGTTTGAAGAAATCTATAGCCACTTATGTGGCCAAATGTCTGACGTGTGCTCAAGTTAAGGCAGAACACCAGAAGCCGTCAGGTTTGCTACAACAGCCTGAGCTTCCCACCTGGAAGTGGGAAATGGTAACTATGGATTTTATCACTAAGTTACCAAAGACAAAGCGAGGAAATGATAGTATTTGGGTTATAGTGGATAGACTGACTAAGTCAGCCCACTTCTTACCTATTAAGGAAACACACAGCTCGGATAAGTTAGCTCAGCTGTACATGGACGAGATTGTATCTCTCCACGGAGTGCCAGTGTCTATCATCTCTGATAGGGATACGAGATATACATCGCATTTCTGGAAAAGCTTTCAGCAATCCCTAGGCACTCGATTAAACTTCAGCACTGCGTATCATCCTCAGACGGATGGTCAAATCGAGCGTACAATACAAACACTCGAAGATATGCTACGAGCTTGTGTTATTGATTTAGGTGGAAGTTGGGATGATCATCTTCCATTGATTGAATTTTCATACAATAATAGCTATCATTCGAGTATTCAAGCTGCACCTTTTGAAGCTTTGTATGGAAGAAAGTGTAGGACGCCCATTTGTTGGGCAGAAGTTGGAGATGTCCAACTAACAGGACCTGATATAGTCCTGGAGACGACAAACAAGATTGTGCAGATACGAGATCGTCTCAAAGATGCCAGGGATAGGCAGAAAAGTTACGCAGATAAAAGGCGTAAACCTCTGAAATTCGAGGTAGGTGACAAAGTGTTACTGAAGGTATCACCCTGGAAGGGAGTAATGCGATTTGGTAAGAAAAGCAAGTTAAGCCCAAGATGCATAGGACCATTCGAAATCATCGAATGTGTTGGAACAGTGGCTTACAAGTTAAACCTGCATGAAGAGCTCAGTGGTATTCATAATGTGTTCCACATCTGCAATTTGAAGAAATGTCTAGCTGACGAATCATTAGTCATGTCACATAAATATGTGCATATAGATGAGAGCTTAAAGTTTGTCGAAAAACCTTTGTCGATTGAGGACCGACAGGTTAAGAAGCTTCAAAAGGAGCATGTACCGATCGTGAAGGTTAAATGGGATGCCCGAAGAGGTCCCGAATACACGTGGGAGGTAGAGTCCACAATGAAACAGTACCCTCATTTATTTTAGTAAATCTCGAGGTCGATATTTCTTTTAAGGGGGTGAGGATGTAACACCTCGTAAATCATGACCAATATAATGAAGACACATGTCATGAGCTTTAAATATGTAATGGATTGAATATGAGGGACTAAAGTTGTCAAACAATGTAAATATGTGAATAAAGGGATCCGAAGTGTCATCATGCCATTCTTGTGCCTCTGAATGATCTCACACGACGTTCGTATTCTTAAATGAATAACAGATCGAACATCGGAAGTCGTTTGTGTTAAAAATAAGGATCTTGTAAAACATAGGGGTTAAAAATGTCAACATGTTAAAGTTACCTCTGAGTGACGTTTTAACGATCCCAAAAACATTGTGACAATTTATTTTGATCCCAAGAATAACGGATATTAAATTCGTGGAGTTTCGACGCATTTAAATAATTAAAGTGTTAATTCCAAAAAATAAGGGTCAAAAGCGTCAACGTTGCAATTTAAGACTTTTTCGGGTGATCGTGTAACTAACCGGGGACTTAACAAAGTTTGTTTATGACTTAGAGTCCTTAAAAGTCAAGTTTGAGGGTCAAAAGCGCAATAAACAATAGTTAAAACATGTTTAGAAGGACCAGGGACTGATATTGCAATTTCTGAAACTTTGTTGACCGGATCTGGCACTCATACCGGCCGCGTAAGAACCCCTTATATCTTACGCGGGCCGCCTAAAAGTTGCCAGCTTCCAAAAACATGGCAGATGCCTATAACAGCAGGTTCCACCGCCTTTGAGAGCCTTGTTTTCGATTCTAGGGGCTGAGCCAATAATATTTCATGCATAGGGACACCTAGGATCATCAGAAAACACCTGTAGACTTATGTGTAATGATCTCATGCATTCTAAGTTCCTATATAAAGAGTTCTAAGTTGCAACCATGAACTTGTTCACTTGAAAATCATTCTAACTCACTCTCTGGAGCTCTCTAGACTTCAAGCAAGATTCCCTAAGCTTCATTTTCGTACTAAGTACTTCAGTAAGCTTTCTTAACCTCTCTAATTCAAGTTTCATTAGTTTAATGACCAAAAGTCAAAGCCGTCGTAATTAAGTTTTGACTTAGTGATTAATCACTAATGGTCCAGTCATTTTTTGAATTGAAAGTGGCTATGAGTTGGTAATTATGTGGGTAATAAACCCTTAAATGAGCACCCTCTGATTTCCACTCTAACTAGGTCAATTGTCGGGTCAAACTTAATTATAAAAAGTCAACAAGAAGCTATTTTGCAAATAAATTCATAATTAGCAGTGTAGAAGCCATGAAACATGTTTTAACACTTGTATAACTTGGTAATTAATGTAAGAACATGTCTAAGCATGTTCAACCCGACAATTTCAATTTTAGGCTCGGTTCGCAACCGAAAGTCGTGAAAGTAGACTTTTGCTTTGACTTTCAGTTCTAACCCGATTTAGCTTAGTTTAGATATGCCTTAGAGTTCCATTAGGACCAGGTTATAGGTTAGTATAACCCTCTGAGGTTATACAACTTGGTTCCTTATTTATCCGATTCATTTGCATGTTTCCGTTATATGTCTAAATGTTGACCATTATGCCCTTTTGACTTAAAACAAGATTTTTGAAAAATGTGAGAGGAAAAAAAATTTTGTTACTAATTTATAAACTTGTCCTAAAAATTTGACATCAGTTTGAGGTCTAAATTAGGAGTTATGCTCAATATCGTAATTTAGAATCTTTTTATTAATTAAACGACATTATTAGCATAAAGCCTATCTAAACCCAAATTTTGACACCAAACTTTTTACCCACTGATGTAATATAATATTTTGGAATTTTTGAAGATTTTTATTTATTTTTAAACTGATCATAACATAGGGTTCTAGCTGTGATTCGGTAATTGTCGGTTATACCCTTTTTGCTAATAAAATGAGTTTTACATAACATTTTGATACCAAACCTTTTGCTACTGATTTTATACGATAAACAAAATATTTTAAGCCTTCTGAACTAATAAAAATATCAGCTTTTCTTACAAAACCCGAAAATCGCTTAAAACCGACTTTTTACGCGTTTTAAACGCATAGTATGAGTTAAAACTATTTTTAACATATAATACTTAATATCTACTGATGTTTTAAGTAAATTTTTATACTTTAACAGTAAGCAAAAGTTTTAAACTCAGATTTCCAAATTTGACCTTTAAAGCTTATGTGAAATTACCAAAATGCCCCTACGGTGCATAGTTTGGTTATAAATAATAAATTTCACATATAGGCAATACCCTACTGATATGACCTGCAAAAATAATTATTTTTACTGATCATTTCAGACCTGAACCTCAGATTAATATTTAATCTCTTTTATAACCTTCAAAATGACCAAAATACCCCTACGGGGCTTAAATTGAGTTTAAATTCGTTTTGGGCATAATGGAAGGTATCCTACTGATATCACAACATATTTAAGGCATATTAACTTTTGAAACCTGTATATGACTCTTTTGGTTACCCGCTATGCATTTTCGCATTCGGTACGGTTTATGTGACTAGTTTGCATAAATTGACCGAAACGGGTCAAACCTTATCATTTTGATCTCAAAATCCAGAATGTCTTTAGTTTACCCATATTATACAAGTCTTCAAACTTGTCAGGTCTAAACCACATTCTAATCCGGTCTTCGCTTAATCTTGCGTTTTGAACCGTATATCTTCCTTTAAAACTAACCGGTCTAAGTTTAAACTTAAGTAAGACCCGTTAGGAATCTAATAGGTTATTAAAATCTTCGTTCCAGATTTAGGAGCCCAGTAAAAGATATCTGCATTTGCCAATTGTATACGGCTGGGATAAATTGTATAATTTGCTCAGGTAAATACTTTTAACTTATTTTACGTTATACGAGCTTGGGATACTGTATTATAATAATACCGCTTGGTCGGGTGTGTAATTGTTTAAATTGGATTGTGATTAATATATTTTCATAACCCGTTTTAATCTGTTTTGTTTGGTATATTGCTTTTGGGGGGTTAATGACCATGTCCTGGATATCCTCGGCTCATTCATTGAAATGGCCACGACTTAAGCACGTGGTGTAGGCATACACCTGACAGTTGCGTATGTATAAATGGTAATTGATGCGTGTTGTGTGTTATAGGTTTTTATATATATTTTAAGCCCGTTTACACTTTTTAGCCAAGTTTTAAATTTATAAAACACGATATTTACTAACACTAAACACACATATAGGCAAGTGCACCCATCGTGGACCTAGTATAGTGTTGGTAAGATACCGAGGTCGTCCAAGGACACAGGAGCTTTTAGTACCGGTTTATCCTCAACGTCTAATCAAATAAAAAAGTTAGATAAAGGTTTTAAACAAGAAAAAATAAAACTAACTAAAATGCTGAAAAATAAAAGTAAAAACAGATAGACAAGATGAATCACTTGGATCCGACTCGTGTGTAGTGTAACCTTTGATTATTTCCGCACTTTTGCACTTTTTAAGAGATTATCTTAGTTATTGTAGTAGGCCCCTCTTTTGAAGGTGACGTTACCCTCAACCCAGTAGTTTGAGTCAGCAAGGATACAATCCTAAAGGGTCGGATTATTGAAAGATAATTAATTAAGTTATTAATGCATAATGTGGTAGGCCCCTCTTTTGAAGGTGACGTTACCCTCGGCTAAGTAGTCTGAGTCAGCAGGAATACAGTCCTAAGTAGCCGGGTTAAAGTTTTAATAGTAGCTTACATATGAGGGGATCAAAGAGTTTGGACCCCCGCCATCCAATACCGGTGGGTATTGAAGGAGGCCCTACTAAATTTGACCCAGGTCCTTTGCAAGATCTACACACTGAAAAATGGCAAGACTCTTACCAAACCGTTTCCTTAACCCCCGACCAGGTAGCCAACATATCTCCATATAGACCGTGGAGATACGAATGGTGAAAATCTTTTATTTTATATAGACAGTAAAATAATGCCAAGACACCATGGACAAACGATAAGGAAGAATCACCATCAACATAAGAAACTAGTTATTAAAGTCATTAATACATAACCAAATAAAAAGTGCGAAAAGATTAAATATAAAAAAGTATTACACTAAACACTTGTCTTCACCAAGTGATGTAAGCGACTTAGGCAAACATGGCCTTTGATTGTCAAGAACTCTTACGATCAATCTTGGATCCCGAGACGACTCACACACTCTATGATGGACAATGGATGATGGTGTTGTGATGGTGGTGGGTGGTGGGTGAAGTGTGAGAGAGGTGGTGTGCCAAGGGATGAGTTGCAAGTGATCCAAGCACTCCTATTTATAGGCTGAACAGAAGCTCAGGCACGGCCCCGTGTCCATTGGGCACGGCCCCGTGTCTATCCCTCTTCTTTTTCTTCATTAATTGCAGTTTGGCTGCATTGGTTGACCACGCCCCCGTGTCCGCTGTGCACGACCCCGTGTGCAGAAGCGTATCTGTACTATCAAGATTTCCTCAGATTCTGCGAATCTAAGAGTTGACCACGGCCCCGTGTCCGCTGAGCATGACCCCGTGGTGGGCGATAGAAGCTTCTACAACTTTGTCTTTTCTGCTGACACTTGGGCATGCCCCCGTGCTCATTGAGCATGGGGCGTGTTCAGCCTTCTGTTTACTTGTTTTTGCTTGGGAAGATGCTATCAGGGGGTCAGGCACTCCATGTTTGTTCCTTTTCTTGTATTTATGTTAGATTTAGCTGCCTTTTTGCTTCTTTTGTTTATTTGAGCTCATTTAATCCTGAAAATACAAAAGGAAGACAAAAGCACACTTTTTCCAACATTAGTACTAAAAAAGGGTTAGTTTTATGCCTTAATTGATGTAATTTATATGTTGCATTTTGTGCACATCAGTAATCCCCAATAAGGAATTCTCCTTGTGGGCATTATACCTGTGGCGTGTCAATTAATCTTGTCCGGCTCTTCTAACCGGCCCTAACAGACGACAAACATATAAATCTGTATACAAGATTATTTTTAAAATAATTCTCCCAAGTTATAAAAGATTATTTTGTGCCTTGTGCATTCAAATCAATTTTCTTAAACATTTTCCAAATGAGTCGGTTAATTGTATTTACCAGTGTAAACTGACGTATCTTCTAAAAGGTTAAGTGTAGGTACTAGACGGAATAGGCTGGCTACTCCTAGCATCAATAAAGAGTCTTGCAAGCTTAGATGTTTATAAATCTGTTGAACAATGTTCCTTTTAACTTTGATCCGCCTATGGATTCCTTGCAACCGTTTTTGTAATAATTGATATTACTTTCATTCAGTTTGTAATGTTTTTATCTTTCGTCTTCCGCTGTTCTTTTAAACTGTGATAATTTGACTATGATGATATCAACAATGTCACGATACTCCCCACCAGGCCCACCGGTAATACGTGGAAATATCGGGGTGTGACACAATTCGTCCCCCCTTAACCCAATCTGGGTTTGGTTTAGCCCAAACACTATTAATTGACTAATACAAAGCTAAAACCGCTAACCGTTTATCGTTTACTAATTACAAGATATCCAAAGACCAAATCTAAAAGCTGTTGTCACAAATATGCACCAACAAACTCCTCCTTGACAATAGCTTCATAAAATAACTTTGTCTTCGGTCATCTTGCATTCTTCATGTAATCTTGCATTGTCTTTGGTCTTTGGATAGCTTCAGCTTTAATAGCTTCTGTCAGCAACAGACTCCCCCTAAGCTGATGCATCCAATCACCAAATCTTCAAAAACGTTAGCACTTGAGTAAACTCCAGTTTAGCAATTGCATAGCACTCTTCAAACTCTTCAACTTTGTTTGCAATGTAGAAAGGAGGTTCTACCATGCATCCAATCAAACTCTCATCTTCTCAACACAACAACTTCTCAACAACATACTGTTTCAATCTGTATACTATAAAACAAACATCTCGAGAAACCATAAGAATTTTTCAACAACGTTAAATAAATTATTATTATTATTCAAGAGATAGTTAAACTATATCATAGATTAAGCAATTCCAGTTCATCACCAACACGCAAAAATTTTGTCCAACACACAAGACCCTATATGATTTAAAATTTTGAACTCATTTTCTAACACCATCTCCCCCTATCGGTAACAATTCCTCCAATAATAACAGTTTTCCGTACATTAAGAATTTTAAACGAAAAAGACACTATTTTTGGATTTTTATATTTTCTTAAAGCAAGTAAATAATAAAAGCAATAAACACTCTATTTTTGTGAGAATCACCAGTAAGAAGATCATATCAGCAACATCAAACTGTTTTCACACTATTAGATAATTCTTCATATAATTTTCCATGAAAAGCAGTCCAAGACGATTACCAGTATGTTTGTCCACTTAAACAAAATGCATGAACATTTCAAGTGCCATTACCGTATGATACGTTAAGGTAATATTATACTGATATACTAGTGTGTCCCACTTCAGGATGTACCCTCGCGATCAAGGTATGCACAAAGGTTCCTCGTAGTAGGTGAGTATACCGAACTCATCCGTTTTGCTTTACAACGATAGATAATTGGTGATCAGGTTAGTACTTCCATACAGCAAAGAGACCAAAATATCTAACGAGGGCTAAGACAAATACCATTTTTGGTACGAATTATGCATTTTGCACATTTGAATGACTCTCTAGGAGAGCTTCTTCATTTGTGGGTTTTGGCATTTTTAGCTCTTTTAAGATATCTTGGTTGTGCCTAGGTCAGCATGTATCTGGATGCAGCAGAAGGACAATCCTGATACCCCCGGATGAAATAGCAGTATAAAGACCCAAAACCTCGGATTCTGGCAATCTATCAACGCAAGATTTAAGGTCATTAAACCATACACCACTGATGTGTTCCCCACTCATACACTGTTCATTTAGGTTTATATCACATTGGTAAGTTGATTATTTCATGCTTTTGCCTACTGGTACATCATATGATGAAGTTGCTATCACACTTAAGCATTTTTATTCATTTTCAGTGTGACAGTCTAACTTGCTGATGTACTATCATTTCTTCTTTTTCACACAGTGATACCTCATTTTTTATTTTCAAATTTTTTATATGTTTTTCATTTTTCAATGTTTTTGGATTTTGTGGTTTTCTATTTTTTTATTTTTAAGAAAACAATAAAATATTTACAAAATTCTTATGAAAAAACAGTTATTCAGGATTCCTCATCCCGTGGAGTTCGACTAAATGTTCAAAGCGAGACCTGTCAAAAGCTTTAGTATAAAGATCTGGCAGGTTATCTAGTGTGTCGACTCGATGAAGTTTAATTAGTTTATTTTCATCACAATCCCGTATAAAATGATGATGAATGTCAATATGTTTTGTGCGACTGTGTTTCACGGGATTATTTGTTATAGAAATTGTGGCATTATTGTCTATCATAATAGGAGTACGAGTGAAATCCAAACCGTATCGAGCATCTGCTGTTATATCCAGAGAACCTGAGAGTAGCACCTGCCCACAGCAATATATTCAGCTTCACACGTAGAGGTAGACACATAAGATTGCTTCTTGCATTGCCAAGACACAATCCTGCCTCCTAAGAACTAACAACCACCTGTGGTAGACTTCCTGTTAGACTTGCATCTTCCAAAGTCTGAGTCAGTGTAAGCAACAAATTTCAAATCACTATCAGCTGGATACCACAACCCAAGTTTAGGTTTCCCCTTCAAGTAACGAAGAATACGCTTCACCGCTTTCATGTATGACTCCTTTGGATTCGCCTGATATCTGGCACACAGACATACGGCAAATATGATGTCTGGTCTTGAAGCAGTCAAGTACATTAGTGAACCAATCATTGCCCTGTATTGAGTTGGATCAACATCTTCAGTACTTTCCTGATCTGGGCCAAGATTGTGATTCTCGCAAATGGGTGTGTTAAAAGTAGCGCAATCATCCATTTTGAAACGAGACAAAATGTCATACACATACTTTGTCTGATGAATAAACATTCCATCCTTCTTCTGGTCAACTTGTAATCCCAAAAAGTAGGATAGCTCACCCATAGCGCTCATTTCAAACTTGCTCTTCATCACCTGCTTAAACTCTTTACACATGTTTTCATTTGATGACCCAAAGATGATGTCATCAACGTATACCTATACCAGCAGAAAATCTTCCTTCTTTTTCTTAATGCATAGTGTACTGTCAATCTGACCTCTTTCAAAACCATTCTTGATCAGATGTGTATATAGTGTCTCGTACCATGCCCTGAGTGCTTGATGTAATCCATACAAAGCCTTATCAAGTTTGTAAACCCGATCTGGATAGTCTGGATCAACGAACCCATCTGGTTGTGAGACATACACCACTTCTTGGACTTTCCCATAAAGAAATGCACTCTTCACGTCTAGTTGGTAAACTTGAAGCCCTTGAATGATGCGAAGTCTAGGAACAAACGAATTGCTTCCAACCTTGCCACTGGTGCAAACACTTCATTGTAATCAATCCCTTCTTGCTGATTGAAACCTTTGACAACCAATCGAGCCTTGTTACGCGTCACAATTCCTCTATCATCCTTCTTACACTTAAACACCCACTTAGTGCCAATCTCTTTTTCACTTTTAGGAAGGTCAACTAACTCCCAAACCTTCAACTTTGCAAACTAGGCCAATTCCTCTTGCATAGCTTCAACCCATGAATTATCTTTCAAAGCCATATGAATGTTCTTCGGCTCCTCTTGGGAAATAAAGCAACTATACAAGCACTCGTTCACAATCCCAGTCTTCTCAATCGAAACAAATAAACCTGTATTCGCTGCTATACTTCTCCTTGTTTGAACACCTGCAGTAGGATCTCTAAGTATCATGTCAACTGGATGATCTCTATTTGCTCGTGTAGTAGCAACAGTATCCACTTCTAGATTGTCACCCAGGTTTGATCCAATCTCCCCAAGAATATTCTGATTTGCAAACGGATTAATGAAATCCTCCCCCTGAATAGGTTCAGACTCACTATCGCTAGAATCATAAACAACAGCACTTGATGAAGTTTCCGGAGCATCTGTCATTGAAACACTCGATCTAGGCATGAACTCGCCTTCATCATCTTCACTGATCACTGTTTGAACCAACTTAGAGTCATCTGCATTAGAAAACTCAGGAATATTAAATGATTTAAAAACACTTTCATAATCATATAATATAGCTGGACCACTTGTTGATTGTTGAGGTTTGTATGTAGTAATTTCAACATTAAAAACAACCTCAATTTTACCAGTTTTTAGATTAAAAACCCTTTTATTCGGTGTGCCAGGTACATAACCTAGAAAATAGCTTTCATCAGCCACCTCACCGAATTTTTGTTTATATTTATTTCGCACAATTGTGCAGGGTAATCCAAATGGTTCAAAGCCTTTCAAGTTTGGTTTCTCGTTAAACATTAATTCATGACAAGTTTTGTTAAAATGTTTAGTAGTTAAAACTTTGTTTAGGACGTAGCTAGCTGTATTCACAGCTTCTTCCAAGAAAAGAACTGGAAGCTTTGAATCTGAAAGCATAGTCCTAGCGGCTTCAATCAACATCCTGTTTTTCCTCTCAGCTACTCCATTCTGTTGAGGTGTATAAGGAGCAGAATATTGTGTTCTATTCCCTTGCGAAGACAGTAGAGATCCAGAATCCGATTCTTGAACTCCGTGCCATTATCACTCCCTATCCTCTTGATCCTTGCTTCATGGACATTTTCCAATTTTGTAAAAAGATCTATCAGCATCTCCGCTGTCTCATTTTTTGTACCTAAAAAGAAAACCCATGAATAACGTGAGTAATCATTTGTGACAACTAACCAATAGTACTTTCCACCTATGCTCCTCACGTTCACTGGACCGAATAAATTCATGTGAAGTAATTCACAAGGGGCATCTATGGAATTTACTGTTTTTAATTTGTGAGGTTTCTTATGTTGTTTTCCCTTTTGACATGGAAGACATTTGTCTTCAACATGAAACCTTTGCAATGGTACCCCTTTCACTAGCTCATTTTTAATAATGTAATTCATTTTGCGATAGTGAATATGGGCCATGCGTCTGTGCCACAACATTGACTCAGCCTCAGAGGGTTTTTGACAATAAACACGCCACCACAGCAGAAGAATCCTTAGCACCCATGTCCGTGACATAAGTGCCATTCCTCCTTGGCGCTTGCATCACTATCCAATCATCCGTAATCACCAAACCTGGTTTTAACACTAATGCTTCAGACTTGGTAAAATGGACCGAGTGACCCTTGTCGCAGACTTGTGACACGCTCATCAGATTGTGCTTAAGCTGCTCAACATAGTTCACTTTGTCCAGTGTGATATTCCCATTGGTCACTTTTCCTTGACCTGTAATCCTACCACCTTTAGCACCAACAAAGTTCACAAGTCCACCATCATAATTTTCAAACTCAGTCAACAATCTCGCATCCCCTGTCATGTGCCTGGAGCAGCCACTATCAACATACCATAAGTTGATAATCCTCCTTAGCAGCTCCTGCACACACCAACCAAGAAATTAGTTAGATTGGGGGACCCAAGCCTTAATGGTCTTGGTTCTTCCAGATTCATCAACTACATGAACATCCATCCAATATCCATCACTCCTAACAGGAGTCTTGGATCTCAGACCTATTGATGGAATTTGTTTTTGATTTCCACTCGGTCTATGGTCCTGAGGGTTCCTATATGTGTTTGGACTATTTGACCTTTGAAAATTTTGATTTTGATATCTTGAGGTTTGATTCCAAGAAGCTTGATTGTTGTAATTTCTAAAGCCATTATTATAAAAAGTTCGACCACCATTATATTGGTATCGAGTTTGATATTGTCCTTGACTTCTGAAATTACTTGAATTTCCATTAAAATTGTTCATTCTAGGTGAACTGCTTCTAGGTCTCTCATATCTGCTTGATGTAGATTCAGGCTGAAATCTTGGTTGATTTCTTTGAAAACGAGGAACTTGTGGAGTTCCTTTTTCAGCCTTATCTACACCAACAGCAACACCCTTATGTTGCTTAGGAGCAGATTTCTTTGGAGAGTTGGACATTTTCTCCACATTATCACCACTCTTCTCTGGTGATTTCTCTCTCTTTCTCTCACTAACTTGTGCTTTAGTCTTTTTGTTAGGACAATAGCTAGCTACATGTCCCTTTGTATGACACTTGAAGCACGATCTCTTTTTCGAAGACTTCTTAGCTGAAGTCTTTGAACTAGATCCTTCATTTGATGATGATGATGCATTGGTAGGATTTTGTTCAGTTTGCTTAGATTCAGATTTTTCTATGTTTTTATTTTTTGAAAACTCTACATTTGATTCGTTTTCAATAATAGTGGTTTCGTTTTTCATGTCACTTCCCTGAACAAAATTAACCTTTTTAACAAAAGTTTGATTTTTATTCTTAGAAGGTGAATTTTTCTTTTTTAAAATTGGTTCCCTGTTATTTTCCTTCTTAGCATCATCACTTTCAGACACATGACTTTGACTTGATTCGAAACTACTTGGTGCAGTTGACACAAAGTCTGTTAAATCATCTTCATCAGCAAGGAATGAATAGTCATGACTAAGAGGAGGTGGGACTTCATTAAAGCCCTTGATGCCAACACTTGTCTTGTCATTACTTTTCTTTAACCCACCCATCATGTGTTTCATTACAAAAGAAGAATCTCTTAATTGATTCAATTTCTTTTTCAATTCAACGATTTTTAGTTGTGCTTCTGACAACTCTTTTCATTTTTCAGAAATCTATTTTGTTTTCTCACTCATCATATCATGAACTAAGTCTATAATTTGAAGTTTTTCATTTAATTTGCAAGTTAAAACTTCAATTTCAATTTCATATCCTTTAATTTTCTTCAAATACGTAGACTCATTTCTTTTTACGAAAAAGTTTGACTCTTTTATGTTCGACATCTCGTTTATCAGACTTTGGTTTTGTATTGAAAACTTATCAACCTCACCCTGTAATTCACGACATTTTAAGCAAACTGAACTAGCAGGATTAGAACTTACCTCTCCTGTAGCTTTGATCAAGTCAGCCATAAAGGCAGCAAAATCTGTAGCCCTCTTTTTGTCTAAAGCATCCTTCTCATCATCAGACTTTGACTCTTCCTCATGAATTTCTACAGTTTGATCAGCATCAACCTGTTCAACTTCAGTCAGCTTCTCAACTTCACCATCCACTTTTGCTTCAGCATCCTCATCTTTAGCTTCAGTATCATCGACTGGTACAATCTCTGCCATGAATGCCTGAGTGACATTCTCATCAGCTTCTAGATGAACACTCCAATCATATGACCCCTCTCGTGCAGTAGAGATCAAAGCTTTTGAGCCAGAGTTGTTTGATGCATTTCTGTTATTTGTACTTTGACCCGAAGACTCTGTCTTTGGTCTTTGACATTTTCTAGCAAAGTGTCCATAACTTTGACAGTTGAAACACCGAACCTTGGTCTTGTTAAAACCAACAGTCTTTCCCACGAACTTCCTTGCTGTTCTATTCATAAAACTCTTCACTCTCCTGGAAATCATGGCCATTTGCCACTGTAGATCCATCTTTTCTAAGTCATCAGGGTCAACCTGATCATAGTCTTCATCAAAAGTAGCTGGATCAGATATCTTCCCCTGAATGTAATTCTCGTAAGAGGCAATGAACGAGGCGAGCAATGCTAGATGTTCTTTTGAAGCTTTCACACTCATAGGCATAGATTTAGTATTACGGCTCTGATTTGTAGCTGATGTTCTCTTAGCACCTGTAGATCCTCCTGAAGCAGCTACGAAACATACATCACCATCTTCATTCATAGTAACCTGCTCATTCTCACATGACAGAAACACAGTAGCAGAGTCGCTAGAAACGTTGTGAGACGAAGAAGACGAAATTCCATTGTAAATCCCTGGATCTTGAACCTGATCATATCCAGTTTCCATCTTCTTCATGTTGAGCACGTATGCTCTTAGCTTACCAACCTCTTCAAGTTCCTTTGTCTCATAATCTGCTTCTCCCTTGATTATGAGAGTGTAGATATCCCATTTAGCAGGTAAAACATCAAGTAGCTTGTCATTTTTCTCTATGTCAAAATAACTATCTATATCATAATTGTTCATTTCTGACATCAGATGGTAGTATCGAGTGATGATATCCTCAAGTGATTCATTTCTCATATACTTGAATACCGCAAACTGCTTCTTCAGTAGATCAACTTTGTTCTTTATGACATCTGCATTTCCCTCATATCTTTTCTCTAATGCATCCCACATTTCCTTTCAAGTAGTGTACTTCTTAAAGGTATGTTTGATGCCATCTGGTAAGGACATTTTGATTACAGCTAAGGCTCTCTTTTCAGCCTCATACATCTTTTTATCAGCATCTTGCATGTTAACGTAGGCTGTGACACGTTGTCTGCCCTCAAAATCATGTGTTGGGTTTGTGTACCCATCTACAATATATGGGTGTCCTGATATTCAATGAAAGATTGAAACCTGTCCTTCCATGTCAGATAATTCTCTACCTTCATCATCTTAGGCGGTTTGTTGGTTGTGCCAACCTCGTGCTCCATTCTCAAAAGTCCGTTCAAATTAGACATGTTCGACTTTTTAACGTAACAGACTGGTAAAATCGTACAAAACGTGTCCGAAAACTGTGATTACCAAATTACACCGTTAGAATCGTCTCGAAAAAATGAATCCAATGATATATAATGTCGAAAACGTTTTTCGGGATTTTCGTGCCTTTTTTTGTCCTAAAATACGTGGAGTCCAACGGTGCAAACGGTTTGCTGAGATGAGCTACGGATCACTTTCTATTTCCGAAAACGTTAAATACTCTATACGCACCCAATTACTCCACCAAAATAAATACTCCACCTTTTTAACTCCTTCAACAAATACTCCACTTAGCCAAAATAAATATGTTGGGTCAAGAAGGTGGTTCAATTACGCTGTTCAACTATGCTGATCAAATACGCTGGTCTATTATGCTGCCTAGTCAATATTCCAATTAATTTTGCTGGTTATTAAGTTCGCCGGTTAATTTCGCTAATTAATTATTATGGCCAACAGTTCAGTATTACGACGACTAGTAATGTCACCGATCACCGTAATAATGTCGCTGAGGACAATTAGCACGATTACCAAAGTCGCCTTTGGATTTTAAATACTCCGGTCACACAATTACACAGGTCAGATAACTATGCCAGACAGTCAAATTCGCAGGCCAATCAGCAAATCCGCCAGAACAACTTATTCAGCAAGTCAGGTAACAAATCCGCCGGAAATCACTCAAAAACCAATCTCTTCAAAATTTGAAAAGATCCTATCTCTTCTCCAACAGAATCCTGCAAAATCAAACCCCTAAATTAGTAAAATTTTGATAAAATTCTGAAGAACTCAATGAAGAACACGAAGAACAAATCTTCGAATCTTCAAGTTTTTCCAGCCAAAATTCTTCAAAAATCAACCAAAACTATCCCGAAATCCTGCAAATCAGCAAAACTAACAAAGCATTAAGATCAAAACAAACACAAATTCGCAGAAATTATATGAAAAATCCAAAATTTTCAAAACCCTAATTTTTTCAGTTTCAAAAATTTCGAAAATTTTCAGTTTCTTCAGCAACCAATTCTGAACCGAGCCTCTTCAAGAGCCTAAAGCTCTGATACCAATTGTGGGTCCCCTAGTTCGTATGAATCGTCATAGAATTGTCAATCCAATCTAGAGTGTGGAATCCTCTAGATTAGATTAGCACAGAAACGAGTAGAAAACATAATTCCAATTTAAATCCGATCTTTATTGATTATCAATCACAAGAATTACAATCAATCAAGATCATTGATTTTGTCCAAGCCCTAATGCCTTCACGAAATTTCTCTCTAAAACTGTTTTAGCTGATTAACCTAAACCCTAATGCAAAGCCTTGTTTATATAACACAAGGTTGCAACTTGGGCTAGGGTTTCCTACATGGGCAAAGCCCAATTCATCCCCCCTTAACCCATTCTGGGTTTGGTTTAGCCCAAACACTATTAATTGACTAATATAAAGCTAAACCCGCTAACCGTTTATCATTTTACTAATTACAAGATATCCAAAGATCAAATCTAAAAGCTGTTGTCACATATATGCACCAACAAGTGTAGGTGTCTACGGTTTGTCGTTGAGATGTTATGCTAATACACACGTATAAAAATATGGTTTCAAACTTGGGGGCAGTTTCGTGGGTGCTTGGGTTGAGAACAAAAGGTTTGGACCATGGGGTTTGGGTCGTAAACAAGTGTAGGGAAGTAGGGGGTGCGGCTTTGGGTTAGCTATTTCGAGTGGGCCAAGGATTTGGGTTCGGGGTTGGGTTTTCACAAAAGCTAAGTTAAGTTGACCTGCGAGTGAAACGTGGTATGAGGTTGGGCCGACCCAATATGGGGTGTGTGTGTTTCGAGTTTCGTTTCACGGGTAGGGTATCGTTATAAAAAATATAATTAAATAAACACAAAGGTGCTAATTATATTTCATAAGAAATTATAAAATATAATGGAACCGAATCACGAAAATATTCCTGATTTTGCAGGATGTCATAAGATGGTTGCAAGCATGATCAAAAAGGGTTTTTATAAAAGTTCTTATGATTGAAGATAAATATACGAAAATTTGATTTTTGGAAGTATATATGCGTGTGTCGTGTATATATATATATATATATGTATATGCATGTACATATGGTTTTTTTTGTTTGGATGTTAATAAATGTGAAGGGTAAATGCATGCATTGATTTGATGATGGTTAGATGAAGATGATGTTTGGATTATATGAAAATGAATAAAATATGTTATATGCATTTAAGTTCTTGGATGATGATGATATGATAATCATGCATTAGGTACTCGTACATAAGTATAGATGACGATTAAATGATCATATGTTGGCGAACTTGAAATAGTGTGATAAAAGAGAGTTAAAATAGAATATAAGCATGCTAAAATGATGCTAAATAATGTGTTAAGATTATATGAAGTTATGTCATAAGTTTAGTAGCTTTACATAATGTACATGAAGCTTAAAAGGTGGTAAAATGGGTAAAATTGCATGATTATGTGACTTACATGAAATCTGCACTAACATGGATATTAGTACCATTTTATTCAGTAAATAACATGTGTTATGTTAAAATATGAAGTCGTGACGTTTTGACATGATTATAGTGAAGTTCAGTACAAGACTATGTGTTAAAAACGTTAAAAATCGGCTTTTAAAGTGATTTTTTTTTCAAAATTGTTTTAGATCAGGTTATAAAATGATATTTTATGATAAATACAAGTATTTTAACTTATATTAAGTATCCATTGTGTTTGGCTAGTCATACGTGACTTCCAACGCCCAAAAACGTTACCGAAATGTTAAAATACGCATATTTCAATGTACGCAAAAACGAGTTGTTCAAGGGTGAACTTCTCATGTTGTGATATGATATGTGGATATGAGTATGTATGATATGAAATAATAAGTTTTGACATGATAGTAGGAGTTAGGACTATGCATGTGCACTCATACGGTTAAAACGGTAATTTCGTTAAAAAGTCACATTAAATGTGCAACTTGTTTGTCAAGCATGAAAATGATATATAGGTTAACTTGTTAAGTTATTTCATATATAAATGCTACAAAAATGATGAAATATATAAGTTGATGAAATACATGTATTACGATATTTGATGATATGTTCATGTTTGTGTAAATATGTTAACGAAGCACAAATCGTATATATCTTTATACACACACACACACACACACACACATATATATATAGAGAGAGAGAGAGGATTATGAGAAAACTACATATATATGAGAAAACTAGAAAACTAACTAAAAACCACTAAAAAGGAGGGGGGAGAGTTTTAATGAAGGAGGGAGACTTTTAATGAAGGAGGGGTAAAATTGGAAAAAAATATATATAACTTTTCAAACATTTCCCATTTCTCCATACGTTATCATTTTAAAACAAAAATGGCACCATAAGATCACAAATTTTTGTATCTTTCATTCAAGTATATTCGAGCATATTTTTTATGACATAAAAAAAGATTTATGGTGTCGTCTTGTTTTCAATACTATTATTATAGTAGTGCACATGTGCAATATAACATGTACTACAATGTGCATTCCATTCTTAAAATTAGTTTTTTGAGTCTAGTTTAGCTTTTAGGGTTAGTTTTTTTGGAGGTTTAGGAATAGGATTAGGTTTTCGGGTGTGGGGGGGGGGGGGGGGGGGGGAGAGGGGGTTTATGTTTTTTTGGGGGTGGGGGGTGGGGGGGGGTGGGAGGGTGAATTTAGGTTTTTGGGGGGTGGGGGTGGGGGGTTTAGGTTTTTTTTTGGGGGGGGGGGGGGGGGGGTGTCGGTGGGGGGTGGGTTAAGTGGTTTAGGCTTTCCGTATTAGTGCACATGTGCAGTACAACAATTTTTTTTTTTTTTGAAATTTTTTTTCCGTACATAAAAAGTAGCGATTTTTCTATAAAAAATTCTAAAAAAAAAAAAAAAATTGGTATGTTTTTTAGGTTTTTTTAGATAGTTTTTTGGTTTTCTCATTTAAACTAGTTTTATCATGATCC